>JAPKLW010000457.1:229661-240594 GCA_026898455.1 Plectranthus barbatus
ATCCTTCGAGTTGTCAGCAGACAACTGGCGATTTCCTACGACTGACTCGGGTGCCAGTCGTAAGTACCAGTTGTCAACTGGTAAGGAGGCCACACTGACAGGGGGAAGTATTCAACTGGCATATAACTGTTGACCAGTTATACTACTGATGACCAGTTGAGTCCCAGCTGTATCAGAAAAGGCGGGATTGTTCAAATCCGACTTGCGTGTACAGCCCTCAGAATTTAATGCGGCATTTAATGCCACATTTAATGTGCACAGTGTCTGCGCAGTCCGACGTTTGGGTGCCACCAATCGCTGCGTGCCACGTCAGCCCCACGGCGTAGCCCACGTCAGCACGACCGCGCACGTCGCACAGGGAACCGGGCCTGCTGATGACCGTCGATCCTCGCTTGCTAAGCGCTGATTCTGGACGTCTGATCCTGCATGGGCCGAGTATAAATACCCGATCACTTCCTTCGGGTTAACCTTTATGTTTCCCTACTTTCAGAACCCTACCTTCAAAATTCTCTCATCTTCCCTTGAGATTTTCTGAAACTTGAACATATTTCTGAAGTCATGGCATCATCTTCTCGACCTCCAGCTGATAACCCTCCATCTACACCTACATCATCCCAGCCTGGTTCGCCAGACCTACCCCTCGCTGAAGCCCATATGCCAACATATACTGGCATAGTGAAGATTGAAGATGTCGATTACACATATCCGTTCGCCCGACTGGTTCAGTTGAACAGACCGGCGACCAGGGGACAGCTCTCAAACGCGCAGGTTAGGGCTGCTCAGGTCCAGAAAGAGAAAATACTGAATGCGAAATTGGCCCTGAAAAATTACGGGGAGGAGCTGATGGAGATGATTGACCGTGAAGAGCTCCGACAGTACCTGACGGCGACACCCCAAACCTTTCATCCACACATGGTAGCCGAGTTCTACGCTCGGGCCGTGATAGCTGACGACAGGAAGTCTTTCACAACTTCCATTTTTGGTCACCTGATCACCGTCACTGCGGAATACCTCGCCGATCTCTTCGGCCTGAGGAATGAAGGAGAAGAAGTGGCCACGTATCTTCAGGATGATACGGCGGAATTCTGGAGAAGATGGGCGCAGTGGAAGAAACCAGAAGTCACCGCCTTCCGGACTGGCATGAAGAAGTCCGAGATGGAGGAGTACTGGCAGATGGTGTGCGATATTGTGGTTCGCATGCTACAATGCGAAGTCGGCTCGTACGCCGAGTTGAGCCTGTGGAAGTTCTCCGTGATGTGTGCCCTGGTGGATGGAATTCAGGGTAACTGGGCCGAATTTTTCTTTGGCCGGTTGCTGGAGAATGTGGCGTGGAACATCATCGTGCCAACGGAGGGGAGATTTGCCCACGCCGTATCCTTCGGGCTGAGGATCAGCCACATCCTGGAGATGGAATTGGGTGATGGCGTGGATCAGGGGGAGCAGCTGGTTGGTTCCGACTTCATACCAGCCACGAAGGCGAAGCTGCCTCACCCAGATTACAAGAAGCCACGAAGGCTGAAAGGGAAGTCAGCAGTGGACCCTGCTGAGGCCGTTTCTGAGGAGGACTCAGAAGACCTGGGAGAGCAAGTCCCAGCTGTGGCTCTCCCACTGACTGAGGAGGCAAGGGCAGAGCTGAAGAGGAAGCTGGAGACGGAGTCTCTCTTCGAAACCATGGAAGGCGCGGTGGCTGAGGCGACTGGTATCCACCCACGGGACGTACAACTGGTACCAGTCACCAAGAAGCCATCCCACAAGAAGCCCAAGACTTCCCAGCACCAGCAGCCACCATCAGCTGTTGCATATGACCCTGAGTCTGGGAAGATCTCCATCCCAGTCAAGAAGTCCGTCTTGGGACTGACTGAGGAGGAGACCCTCGAAAGGATGACTCGCAAGAGGAAGCGCATCCAGACCAGAGCTCAGAAGCTGGTGGAGCAGGCGAAGAAGGAGCAGCAAGCCTCCATAGTCAGGAAGAAGCAAGCCCAGGCACGGCTGAAGGCCTTGGCCGACCAGCAGAAGAGAGAGGCAGAGCTGGCAGCCAGGGATGAGAGGTTTGCCAAGATAAAGGCAGAAACAGAGGCCAGGCGCCAGGCAGAGCTGGCAGAACAGATAAGACTGGCGGCCAAGGGCAAAGGAAAAGCGCTCGAAATCTCAAGTGCCGGCCGACCAGCACCAGCCCCACCAGGCGAGCTCCTACCTGAAGAAACCTTTGAACGCCTGCTGGTGATGGGTACTGACGAAGACATTATGTCTTCGTGGACCAGTACCAGGAGAAAGTGGAAGCCAGTGGAGGAGCTGCAGAAGACCCACTGGCCGCGCAAGGGGGTGCCAGTGGAGGAGAAGAAGAGCGGGCGACCACCCCGGTACAACTGGCGAGCTTCTCGGATGTCAGTTCTGAATCCGAGGATGAAGAGGAACCAAGGGCTGAGGAGCCAGAGCAGGAGCCAGCTGCGGAGGTGACTCATTACTCAATGGTGCAGAGGATGGAGCCAAGGGATCTGTTCCCAGACATTGATGATAAGGCTCATCATCCTGCCAGTCGCCCCCGATCCACAGATGCCTCGACATCAACTTCCGGGCGACCAGCAGCATTCTCTACATCACCAGTTAGGCGTGCACGAACTGAAAGGCGTCCTTATATGCTCTGCATCCAAGAGCATCAACTGGTTGATGAGGATACCTTCCAGGCTCGAGTGACAGGGGTGCACCGGTGGGAGCAGCGCGGGGAGATGACATTTCATAATTCAAGAGTGCCAGAGCCATCTGCATTCAACATCATACCCTTCAGCGGACTCCCACACCAGTCGGTCTATGCCTCCAGAATCACTGACTGGTGCCTGCCCCTGCAGCCAGTGGAATATTACAACTCCACTCTCTATGAGTATGCTGAGAACATCACGGTGGAGGTGGAAAATGACGTCAATGACGAGATGATATCCAGCTACCGAAGGCTCTGGAGGGTGGATCCGGACCTATGTCTGGAGTTCCGAAGGTGGCGGATTTTTGATAGATGCCAGCGCCTGCTGACTGTGGAGAAGCGGGCGGTTCTCTATGCCAGGCTGGGTCTTGGCTACTGGAGAGCGGAGGAGGAGTGGGCTAATGCTTTCATGGGCACTGATCCTGAGTACCCCCAGCAGCTGTCTACAAGGAGGATCAAGCGACGCTTGCTGAAAATTGCAGAGTATAGGCAGCTGACTGGAAGCTCCGGCCTCCCGCCACGGAAAAAGGTCAAGTTACCTTTCCTCCAGTTCCGAGTCACCAGTCGGGGGTACCAGCTGACGTACGCGCTCCGACGCCTCAACGTGCTGGTTACCCTCCCGAGGATCCCTCCCTATCATGCTATCCTGATCGACATGGCTGCCTGCGCCTTGCTGGTAGACCACATTGTGGAGGAGGATCCTTCTAGTGGTTTGTGGCTGACCCTTGCCGTCCCTCCTGTTCCTATTGTCTCGGGCGATCTCGTCCCTGATCATATGGACTGGCAAGTGGTGGATTTCACAGCCCCACCCGTTTTTGACGAAGTCCAGCCAGCTCCAGCTGGGGTGCCAGTAGCAGAGCCAGCAGCTGCTGTATCAGCCGAGGAGTCAGCAGCAGCTGATGCACCAGTCTTGAAGCCAGCAGCAGCACCAGCGGAGGAGCCAGCCCCGATGGAAATATCAACTGCATCTGAACCAGCAGCGGCTCCTTCCGCAACTGATGCACCTTCTTCTTCCATTGAAGTGTCAGCACAGCCAATCTCCGAGATCCATCCCCCTGCGCAGCTTCTTGCAATCATTGATGCCAGGATGGACCAGCGCTTCGCCAGCTTCCGAACCGAGTTGACTCAACAAATGGAGTCATTCACCGCTGGAGTGTCCTCCTTTTTGGCGCGGATCCAAGAGGGGGAAAGTGCGCGAGCACGTACTGAGGCTGAGAGAGCCCGTCTTGCTGAAGAGGAGAGGAGGATAGCTGCTGAGGAAAGGGAGAAGAGCAGACAAGATATGGCAGTGCTCACTGAGATCCTGAGGTCCTTAACCAGCAGAACTCAATCACCAGGATCATCTTCTCAGCCATAGTCTAGCTTCTTCATTTTGATGTAAGTATTTGTATCTCTAGACTAGTCAGTTTTCTATCCTGTACTTGTAACTGCAACATATTAATGGATTGACTACTGACAAGTTGATGACAATTCCTCATTGTCCAACAAATTGTCTGAGTATTTACTTACCAGCTGAACTTACACTTCCAGTGTAATCAGCACCAGCACTCGTATCACACACTTTAAATCTTTTTGCTCTGATCTCAATTCTCATATTTTAAACGAGCAATATCCCTCTTTGTTTGAGGGGGAAGATTTTAGTTAGAGCTGATGTGAGGAAGTGGTTTCATGGGTTTAGATCTGATAGGTTTATTTTGTAAAACCCTGAAATAATTTGTAACTTTCCTCATCAGCTGAGTGCTCGCTGGTTAGGCTTTGATCGCACCAAAAAGGGGGAAATTGTTGGGAAATTTGGCTAAGTTTCCTCTCCCCAGTAGCTACTTGTTTAGATTCTAGTTTGGTGTTTTGGTGGATCAAATCCTAAGTCCTACCAGCGTCAGTTGTCTCTAGATAGCTCTAGATCTCAAATGTAAAGTCCTGTTTAGGTCTTTTGAGTTGTAAGTCGCAGCTGATCAAGACTCATGCTGGCTACTGTTCACCAGCATGAGATGTACTTACCAGTTGAGAAAAGTATCACCAGCAAGCGACTGACAAGACTCATGCTGACACTGTTCACCAGCATGAGTAGAGCTATAGACTGGTTACTGTTCACCAGTTGGGAAGGATTTCACCAGCAGGCAGCTGACAAATCCTACCAGCAGAATAGGTGTTCTCACTGACACTGTTCACCAGCGGTGAAGCCACCAGTCATGGGAGATTCCAAGAGTTAACATCAGACAAATTGGTAGACTTAGATTGTGCCAGCGCAAAGTCACCAGCAGAGACTGCCAGCACAAGATCACCAGTATGTTCTACCAGTCGGATGTTACCAGCAGAATTCAAGATTCGCTCTCCCAGAGTCTTAGAGACAAAAAGAAGATTCGTCTGAGGAATAAACTGACAAAGTATGACTTTAAGGGAGGATACCTTAAAGTCTATCAGTTCAAGACACCAGTTCCGATTCCTCGTACTGACGAATAGTGCCGTTCTGACATAAAGAGATCAATGTCAGATAAAGTGGACAAAAGCATGGCGCTTTCCGGAAATTCCTACCTGCCGCCGTCAGAAGGACATGCGACGACAGAGACCTTTTCCGGATGAGTCCAAACGGCTAGAAATTTGAATGGGATCCTGCGTCTATAAATAGGTCGGAGCTACCAACATTTAAGAAGCTTGCTTCCCAACATTCAATACTCTTCACCAACCGAAAGACTCAGAATTTATTACGCTCAAGCAAGCAAGCAAATCTTTCGAGGCTTTACTTAAAGCTTTTCCGTGTGTTGATTTATTCAAACACGAGACTTCAAGCTTCCAGCTTGTAAGTTACAGATCTCGTTGGTGTTCTTTCTCTTCTGAGGAAGTTCACAGCAGCTCTTGTGCCAGCCAGCACTTGAGTTATTACGGGCTTTTTGCCGTATTGAGAAGACACGTTCTTGGGAGAACTAAACACCCACGCAGTCAGCTAAGGAGGTTGAAGTGACGTGCTCGCACTCCAACAGCTGATCAGAGTTGAAGAAGGACAAGGCCGGGAGCGGTTGATCTAGTGAACTGGTGGACGAGGCATTCACTAGCTAGAGATAGATCGTAGGACGCTTGTACCTGATTACTCTTAGTGAAATTTCCAGTGCTACGACTGGAGAGTGGACGTAGATCAGTTGATCAAACCACTATAAATCCTTTGTCTTTTATCAGCTTTCTTCATTTCATACTGATTTAAAACCCAGCACCCAAGTGCTGGTGTATATCTGAAAACTGATATAACTGTGCAAACAAGGCTAAAAACATTCCAAGTCTTGAGCTACCAGCTGACGAGCCAGTTGCCAGTCAGCTGAGTACTCAGAGTGCCAGTTGACTTACCAGCTGACAAGGTCCCAGTCAGCTGAGTAACCAGCAGAGCGCAAGAAACGAATTAACACACTTTCCGCTGCCAAGTTATACCCTGATAATCCGGGACCAACAAGTGGTATCAGAGCGGACGGTTCTTATAGACCGTTCGTATCTGAGTCGCTTAGGACCGTGATCCGCGTTTCCTTGCGCTCTCTTCTTCTTGCTTGTCTGTTTGATTAGCTCAGGTACATCAAGATGAATATTCCGAAGCTACTCGACTACAAGTCTGTGAAGCATGATACATGGCGGAAGAGGACTCTTATCTCTCTAAAGAGCATTCATCCAGAGATGAAAGATGTGCTAGAGACAGGGCCGATTGAGATCACCAAGATTCAGCACCAGCTAGGAGATCGTCCAGCTGCCGTGATCCCAAAGCCCCAAGACGAATGGAATGCTGAGGACAGGAAGCGGAATCAGTTGCATTCCATTGCTCATGAACTGATCCTGGCATGTCTTCCAGAGTCATTGATGGAGGAAGCACTCCAGTTCAACAATGCCAAGGGAGTATGGGATTATCTTGATAGTCTAGGTCAAGAAACTGATCAAATGAAACGCAACAAATTGCAGGTTGCGGTGGACAAGTATGAGTCCTTCCAGATGCTGCCTGGAGAAACCATCAAGGAGATGGAGGCGAGATTCAACGCCATCGTCAGCGAGCTAAAGTCCCTGGACAGGAAGTATTCAAATGAAGATCTTAATGCCAAGATCCTGTCCAAGATGCCCAAGGAGGACTGGTTCGTGAAGACCACAGCTCTGAAGGAGAAGGACCTGTCCAAGATGACTCCCAAGGAGTTATTTGCTCAGTTGCAGGCACACGAGTGGGACATCCAGATGGTGAACAAGAATGAGGCCATCCGGAACATCGGATCCCCCAGCATCAAAGCTCAAGACGAAGCTTATTTCGTCAAGAAGGACTTCAAATGGAAGCACAAGAAGCCCTTCCATGCTGACAGATCTGCTGCCCAGCACAACCAGCCAAAATAGATCCCAGTCACATCGGGATCTAACTCAAAAGATGGCGAGAGCTCTATCGCAGATCTTGAGCAACAGATGAAACGACTGGCTTTCCTTCTGGAGAAAGCCAAGTCAAAGCAGGGAGTATCTCTGAGCTCAACTGACGGAAAATTCGTCAAGAGAGCTCCCCGTGCTTGCTACCAGTGCCAATCCCCTGATCATTTAAAGTTTGAATGTCCACAGGTGGACAAAAATGAGCGGGAAAGGCTAAAGAAGCTCTTTGAAGAGCGCGCCTCCAAGGCCGTTGCCAAGGCTATGCTGACCAGGACTGAGGTGCCTGACATACCCGACCATGATGATGGGGAGTATGCGTCAGACGAGGAGTCAGAAGAGGAAGCTCTACTGGCACTCATGGCAGCTTTTGGGGAGGAGTCAGCTGAAGGAAGTGCTGACAGTGAAGAGGCACTTGCAGCTGATGATCAGGTACAATCATCAGCTTCCCCAATGCATATCATGCCTTCTATTTGTTTAGACGATTCTGAGTCGCGTTGCTCCGACTCAGAAGCTGTCACTATAGACATTCTTCAAAAAGAATTTTTAAAATTTTATGAAATAAAGAATGTCTTGGCTGGCGAAAATGCTTCGCTGAAAGATCAAATTTCTGTTTTAACCAAGGAGATTGAAAAATCGAGGTCAGTCAGTGAAGAGCTAGCCACTTTGAAAAAGAATCACTTTGAGTTGCTCCAAGATTTTCAAATTACAAAAACTGAGCGAGATAATTTTCACGATCTCGTTCTGGAGCAAGAAAATAGAATAAATTTTTTGAATAAAGGCTCAAAGGATTTGGAAAAGGCTCTATCTCATTGGAGAAAGCCTTCTGATAAGTCCGGGTTGGGATTTACAAAAGATTTGAGCATAAATCAGCCCGAACGAATCAGTACTGGTAAGGGTAAGGGCAAACTGGTAAATGCATCAGCACCAGCTGGTAATACCAGTCAGTCCCGTGTGGCTGATCAGCATAGGAACCATAAGTCCAGATACATAGGTGAGTCATCAAGACAAAATCCTCAACTGGCAAGATCCTCTGCTGACAGGACGCCAGCATACCCGAAGACGCAGACTAAGCCGAATTATTCTAAGGCAAGGAAGTCAGCGTCAGCTGCCAGTGGAATCCGACAGCCAGCACCAGCTGTTCAGAGATTCCACGCCCAACCTTACAAGTATGCCAGTTGCCAGCATACTTACAAGGGATCCAAATCTCAGCGGAATACTGAGAGAAGGACATTTCCCGATAGGAGGAACACCTATCGGAGGCCTGAGCTCAATCAAAACCTTTTCTCAAGGGCTGGAAAGGCTAATCATAGTGGTCCACAATTCCAGAGACCACCAAGGCAACACATGCGGTCGGAAAGAAATTTCCGACACCCTCAGAGGAAGAATACTTCCAGAGGAACCGCACACACAGCCACACCTTCCAAAAACAAATCCATGCATTATTTTAAAAGGAAGGGAAAGGCCACAAGTGATGTCAGCAAGGGTAACACCGAGCTGAAGATTACTCAAGTCTGGATTCCAAAAGGAATGATCCAGAGATCTAACTCTGCAGGACCCGCTGATGATCGGGGACCTAAATAATTTCATTTTCTTGCAGGAACAGGATCATGCAACACAGCTTCAGAGATCGAGCGAGTGGATCATAGATAGTGGTTGCTCGGCTCATATGACTGGTGAGGAGTTCCTATTTTCTGAGCTCACCAAGGTCAGAGGACCTCCAGTTATTTTTGGTGATAACTCCAAGGGCAGAGTTATTAGCAAGGGCTGCATCGAGAAGGATGATGTCAGAATTGTGAATGTATCCCTTGTCACCAATCTGAAGCACAACCTCCTGAGCATCAGTCAGCTGTGCGACAATGGTTATACCATTGTGTTTGACAAATCAGGGTGCCAGATCAAGAATGAAGAGTCTGGCGAGACCAAGCTGAAAGGTGTCAGGAAAGGAGGTCTCTATGTTGTTGACTGGCAAAGCGGGAAGACTGATACATGCTTTGTAGCCACCAGTTCCATGGAAACTAACTGGCTGTGGCACAAAAGGTTAAGTCATCTAAATTTCAAAACTATTAATTATCTAACCAAGCACGATCTTGTAGATGGTCTTCCCAAGGGCGGGTTCAAGACGGAAGGAATTTGCAAAGCTTGCCAGCAAGGCAAACAAACTAGGAAGTCCTTCAAGAACCAGTCGCCAGTCTGCCCCAGTACCAGTCAGGTACTCGAGTTGTTACACATGGACCTGTTTGGACCAGTAACACCGCAAACCATTGGAGGAAGCCGATACTCGCTGGTGGTAGTCGATGACTACTCGCGCTATACCTGGGTAAAGCTTCTCAGAACAAAGGATGAGGTGAAGATCATTCTTCCAGAATTGATCATCCAAGCTCAGAAACAGAGAGAAGCTGTGGTAAAGCGAATTCGATCAGACAATGGGACTGAATTCTGCAACAGTCTGCTGATGGATTTTTGCGCGGAGGCCGGGATCAAACATGAGAGATCTACACCAAGGAAACCACAGCAGAATGGACTGGCAGAACGTAGGAACAGGACGCTGAAAGAAGCAGTCCGGTCCATGCTGGCTGAGTCCGGCTTGGGACAGAGTTTATGGGGAGAAGCGTTGGTGACTGCCTGCTATACTCAGAATAGAAGCGGGATCAACGACAGACTCCAGAAAACTCCCTACGAAGTGTATTTTGGTCGTAAGCCTTCTATAGCTCATCTTCGTGCATTCGGTTCACCATGTTATATCCATAATAATGGGAAGTCGAAGTTAAATGCTTTCTCACCTAAGGCTGATGAGGGTGTGTTCGTCGGATATGGACATCCCTCTCACAAGGGCTATAGAGTATTTAACAAGATTACCCAGCTTGTGGAAATAACATGCAATGTTGTTTTTGATGAAGCTACTTTAGTGCGCAGGACCTTACGCCAACTGGGTGAAGATGTTCCTGAGGTCGAGGATGTCAGCGACCAGTTGGGCAGGAATTCTTCTGATGCTCAACCAACTGGTTCGACTAGACCTATGAATGGATCATCTTCACAACCAGTTCCCTCAGGTGCCCATCAGCAACCTGAGAGGGTCGGTGATGCAAATGACCTTGCTGAGACCTTACACTCAATCTCCCTGAGTGGATCTAGCAACAATCAAGGGGGAATTCCGACTGGAATCTTTGAGCCAGAAGACAACGATGAACCAGCTGGAATGGAGATACCAGCTGATACTGACAACGTTGGTGAAGGTTCGGGAAGTCAGTCAGACAGTGGAGCTGATGAAGATGTTCCGACTGGCGAAGGTCAACCACCAGTTGAAATTCCAGTTCCGACTGGTGAAGGTCAACTGCCAGTTGCAGTTCCAGCTCCGACTGGTGAAAATGTGGAAGCACCAGTTATCAGGACAGAAGAACCTATTTCACAGCCGGCACCAGCAGTCGCTGGTCCTCCCAGATGGCTGAGGGATCACCCAACTGATGCTATTCTCGGTAATCCGGAAGGTTCTGTCCAGACTCGACACGGCAGTGCGCTCCTGAGTTGCTTTATTTCTCAAATGGAACCTACTTCCATAGGAGTTGCGCTAGAATCTGCTGATTGGATTAATGCCATGCAAGAGGAGCTTGCTGAATTCACTCGCAATAATGTTTGGGACTTGGTGGAGAGACCATCACATCAGTCAGTGATTGGTCTAAATAAATCAATGGTTGATACGCAATCAAACAACAATTAAAACACAATCAATGAATTGTTTGATTGTGTTTTAGTTGTTGCTTGATTGTGTTTGATTTGTTGCTTGATTTTATATCAACCATTGATTTATTAAGATCTAATGGTTATGATTCATATATATATATATATATATATATATATATATATATA
>JAPKLW010000457.1:241251-257311 GCA_026898455.1 Plectranthus barbatus
AATGATACATTTATTCATAAATAATGACACTCACATAAAATAAAAATGATAATCGCATATGACAGAAAAAAAATAAAATCTGAAAGAATGTTGAGGGCAGCAAACAGCAGTTTCCTGTGGAGATGGTTGTAATTATACTGACCAGTAGCCATCTGAAAACCAGACCCAGTTTTGTCTTCTGCTTTTTCCTCGAACTCGCTGGCTCTGAGCCCGGAATCACACACATCGAGGCCCGTCAGTGAAGCCATGATGAATTTCTGAGCATCTTCATAGTTCTTCGATTGAACAGCAAGCATCGCGTCCTCAATCAAATCGTCGAGAGAGTTGTACTGATCCATGCAGTCGGTGAGGGCCGATTGAAGCAGTGGCCCCACCTCCCCCATCTTCTTTATCCCTTGCGTGATGTTTTCTGCATGGTTCTCCACAAACCTACGCTCATCATCAACATGCAATTTAATTTCAAGAAATATATATAATTATTAGATTTAAAATATTGATCGAGATCGTCTACTTTAGGATGAAGAGGGTGATGGCGTTAGCTTCGGCCTTCTGTTCCGGCGGCGCAGACTGCAGGGTGGACGATCATGAGGGAGAGGGTGGACGATCGTGAGGGAGAGGGTGAATTAACAAATTAATTGAACCCTAAAAGAAGCTAAATAAATTAAATCCCAAAAAATTAGGTAACTACCATAATTATCAAATCTACTATAAAATATAATAATCTTTACTACCTAAAATGCCCTTTCAAATAAATAAATAAATTTAATGACTGCCACGTGTCATTATTATAACCATCAGATTCAAAAAAATTAATGGTTAGATTATAGGTCATTGTTCATTCACAAACACTTAGTTCAGAAATGAACACTACTATATATATATATATATATATATATATATTTGGGCTGAAATTTTTGGGTCTTTAAAATTTGGGGCCTTAGACAATTTCCCCTCTTGCCCATACTAAGGGCTGAACCTGTGTGGCGAAAGACATAGTTGGTGGAATGGTTGTAACCATTATATGATAGATAATTCGTTGAAGTTTTAGAAGATTTGTTTTCTTATTTAGTTTGGTTAGATTTTAGAAATCTAACTTGATTTAGAAAGATATAGATTTATTCTAAATTATCTTATTTTTCTTATTTATGTATGTTATATTTTCTTATAAATATGATAGTAGATTTCATTGCTTGGAGTAGAAATTTCAGTTTCTCATAAGAGTTTTGTAACAATTGTTTACAAGAAATAAACTCATAAAATTTCTCCATATTTTCTTCTTCTTTCTTCGTATTATCGATTGTTTATGATTTTTGGATCAAGAGGGTCAACAAGAGGTATCTAGAGCCACGATTTTATGCCTAAAATCATACATTGGGAAAATATAGCTTTGGTAGCAGCATATGCGACGAGGGCACATCAGTCGAGCGATTTGTTCATGTATCCGTAGTTGACAACACAAACACACCAGTTAGGTGATTCGTGTGCAAGCCATGATAGATGATCAAAGAGTCTGGGAAGTGGTCGAACCAGCCGCAGGTGTACAGGTGGACGCTTGGCTCGACAAGAAAACATGATCGCACCTCTTGCAGGCGCTTCTAGAAGATCTTCTCATGTAGGTTGCTAGAAAAAAGACAGTAAAGGAAGTTTGAGATAGCCTTAAGACGAGAAGATCAAGTGACAAATGCAACGCTACAAATATTGAAATACGAGTTTGATTCGATTTATATAAAGGATATAGAGTAACTCGATCAATATACAGGTCGACTCACTAAAATGTCTATGACATACTCGAGCCTTGGACAAACCTTCAGTGACTCGAAGCTAACATAGTAGGCTCTTCTTCAAAATGATACTTGGTAGCTGGTTCCTCGCCCTTGCGACACTAACATAGTAGGCTCCAAGTGGGTATTTTGAACTAATCCTCTTGTAGATGGGTTTGTTGATCATAATAAGGCTAGTTTTGTTGCTGGGGGTTGCAACCAGGTTCCTGGATTTGACTTTACACATATGTTTAGTCTTGTTGTCAGAGCCTCTATTGTGCATATTGTTCTTTCGACTTCAATTGCATTATGTGCTCTTGGCCTCTCCATCAACTCGACGTAAAAAATGCATTTCTTAATGAAAATCTCGGCACAACAATATTTATGTAATGACCACGTTGATTCATCAACCTCAAGGTTCCAAATCATGTTTGTAGGCTTAAGAAAGCTCTTTATGGTCTTTGTCAAACACTTCTGGCCTGGTATCAAGAGTTTAGCGGGTTTCATCTATCTATTGGTTTTCGATTTTGTGCTACAGATTGATCACTGTAAAAATTATAAATAAATTATAATATAGTGAGCAAATGAATTTGTAAACCCTAAGTTTGTCCAACCCACATGGACCGTGTAACGAGACTATTTCATAAACTAGCCATAGTATTCAAACTACAATTGTTTGAGTAAATCGAAAATAGGGTTTGGTTTTGGAATTTAGAGATGACAATGCAGAAAAATAAAAGGTTTTGAAAATAATATTTAAAGAGACAGATTCTAGGGCAGATAAACAATTCATTAACATGCAATTTCATCAACATAGAAATGATGAATAATTAGATTCAAATGGATTAAATTATGTTTTTGGCAATTTAAACCTAGATTACTAATGTGTGACTATCTCCTCTCGGTCTCAAGAACACAACATTAATCAATCTCAATAATTGTCTAAGTTAATCCTACAATTTGATTCTTCCTTTTAAGACAGAAAACAAATGCATTCAATTCTCTCTTCTGATTATCAATTTTCACCTTTCGGTCCTTCAATTAATAACTACAAACCTAGATTAATTTCATCTCTCGATCCTTCATTAATTCTATATTCGATTGAATAAAAACTAGAAATTGAACCATGCTTTAGAGCTGAATCAATTATACATGCATCAGAAAGATTATCAAAGCCCTAGAACCTATTAGTGTTACAAGCCACTAAACATGACTTGAAATAAAGAAAACATATTATTAAAGTTCATAAAATACCTTAAAAGAAAAATAGGAACCATGAAAGTCTTCTAAAACCTCCAATGCTAAATAAAATTATGTGTAAAAGATAGATAATTTTCGAGCCCTAATGAAGTAGTATTTATAGAGGAGTGAATACATCTTAACAAGATATTGGGATAAAATACTGAAAATAACCAAACTGGGCGAAATCTCTTTTTCCGGCCTCGGTGTCGATCGACAAGGAGCCTGTCGACCGACATGGCTGCATTGTGCCGATTCCTTCTTCTCCTCCCATCTCAATCAATCTTCAATCTCCGTATCGATCGACATTCATGGTGTCGATCGACACAAACACTTGTGTCGAGCTCTTCTTCTGCAGCTGCTTGATCACTGTAAAATCTACATATTAATTATAGAAACAGTGGCAAATAAATTTGTAAACCCTAAGGTTATCGAATCCAGGGGAATTGTGTGGGGAAACTATCTTATATACTAATTATGATCCTCAGATTCATTGTTTGAGGAATTCAAAATCAGGGTTTTGACTTAGAAAATAAAGATGACAATGCTGAAAATTAACGGGGTTTTGAAATCAAATTTAAAAGAACACAAATTCTAGGGAAGAAATCTTATTATGGATAACATGTAGGTACCAATTAATTTAACAGGTGGAATACTGCAATAATGCTATATTTCCTTGTTTGGCAAATATAACCTAGATTACTAATTAGTGACTATCTCCGCTCGGTCTCAAGTACACCAAATTAGTCAATCTGATAAGCAAATCAGTTCGATTCCTACAGTCTAGTACATCTTTTTGGATAGTGTAGAGTGTATCATGCATTCATAATCCCACAATTAATATTCACGTCCTTCTATCAATAGCTAGACATCTAAATTAATCATCACCTCTCGGTCCTTGAATTAATCTAGAATTAAAAATAAACACAGGATTCATGAACCTAATTAATTAATACTAACATGCATCCATAATAATATCAAACCGTAGAACCCGCTAGGGTTTCTAGCCACTCATCGCAGATAGAAATCCAAAAGAAAACATATTAAATTGCATAAAAATAAAGAACTTACAAGAAAATAAAAGGGTTTCGTGTTTCCCAAGTCTCCAAACTCTAAAAACTGAAAAATATGATGATCGATATGATAGCTCCTGAAAAAGTCAAATTTACTAAGTATTTATAGGGGTGGATGTGTATCCTATCAAATCTAGGGCTAAAGATATGAATAAATCCGATTTTTATCAAATTTCCTGCATCAGCAGACTCGCGTCGATCGACTGGGAATGGCATCGATCGACGTGACTCTCTCTTCGGCGTCGATCGATGTGGATTCACGTCGATCGACGTGGTCTCTCGCCCCTTCTGCGCGGTCTCACGGTTTTGGCCATAACTTCCTCTCCCGAACTCCGATTGACCCGATTCGAGTTGCGTTGGAGAGCTAACTCAAAGCTTCATCCATTGCCATGCGCCAATAACCCGAATTCCCCTTGTGGAAGAACTCTTCACTGCTACTCTTACACGTCACTGCTTTTGGAACGGTTTTCAAGTGAATTTAGGCCTAAAACCTGCAAAAACACCAAGATGCGCATAATACCACCTAATATAGACTCATACATAGAATATATATATAAACTCAATAAAACTACATAAAATAGTAGAAAATAGTATAGATAAACGAGTAAAATAATGAGCTATCACTGCTCCCAATCGACATCCATCCTCTGTGTTGATCGACACAGAGGTCGTGCTTTGGGTTTTTGGCTTGTCTTCCACATCAGTCGACATCCTGTGTGTCAATTGAGACAACAACTTTGTCATCTCAGCTCGTTTCACCTTTTAATCGCTTTTTAGCCTCAAAACCTTCAAAAACTCACCGTTGTAAGCGTAGCATTCTCTATACTACACTCATGCACGAGAATAACTAATAACTAAACCTAATCGCACTAAAACAAAAAAAGAAAACATGAATAAGTGAGTGTAAATACGAGCTTATCACATATATATCTCTATTTGTGCTTTGATTCTATGCTCATATTTATTGGTGTATGTTGATGACATCATCATTATTGACAATGATAAAGTCATCTTGGTTGCTTTTTTGTCTCGAGTTCATTAAGAATTCTACACCAAGAACTTTACAAACTTGGTTATTTTCTTTGACTTGAAGTATCCTATCCATCCTCTGGGCTGTTTCATAGTAAGTCAAAATATGCTCATGACATTGTTACTCGCGTTGGTCTTTTTGACTCAAAGCCTGTATCTACGCCCTCGCACCTAGTGCCACATTCACGCGAGAAGGGGCTGCATTTTCTGATCTGAATTTATATTGCTCGCTTATGTTTGCTCTTCAGTATCTAATCGTCACCAGACCAACTTACTCGGTTAACACAGTCAGTCAGTTTCAGCAGCTTCCAATCGATGACCATTTTCAGACGGTTAAGCGCATTCTTCACTATGTGAAAGGCACGCTTAGTTATGGTCTCTCCTTCTCCCCGAGCCTATAACTATTACTTTTATGCAGATTGAGCTAAGTGCACTGACACTCGACGTTCAACATATGACTATTCTATCTTTCTAGGTCCAAATCTCATTTCTTGGAGTGCAAAAAACCAGCCCACCGATTCTCGTTCTAGTTGTGAGTCTGAGTATCGTGCTATTGCTAACACTATCACTGAACTTCTTTAGGTAATCAATATTTTGCGGGATCTTCATGTCAACGTGCCTCAACCACCGCTTCTTCTATGTGACGATAAAAGAGTCATATTCTTAGCTCAAAATCCTGTTTCCCATAAGCGAGCAAAATATATTGGCATTGAACACCATTTCATCCATTAGCAAGTCGAGTTCGGTCGCCTAATTACTCAGCTTGTTCCATCGTCACTACAACTTGCCGACATCTTCACCAAAAGTCTTCCACGTCCATCCTTTGAGGCCTTTTTGGTCCAAGTTTCGTGTCTCCCTTAATCCTTCACTTCACTTGTGGGATGGGGTCAAAGATACTACAGATTACAAAAATATCGTATCAAATATTGAAGATTGAGTAGTATCTCGTATGTTATTTGCTTTCCTTATTTTATGTAAATTTTGTAGATAAATACATATCGTATGGTAACTTTTGGGAGATAGAAAAAGATTATTCTTACGTTCACACAAAGTTTGAACGAGCGATTATTATATCGAGAACTGAGTAGATCAACTCATTTATACCACTAATTGTTTATGAATAGTGTATGTTAAGTGATTTAAGCACCTTACTTGTATCTTATAAATCATCATGCATTGACTTTAATGGAAATACTAGATAAATTTAAATGAATGTATTCTGTTTTTTTTTTTTTTGAAAAAAACCTTTATATAATTAATCTTTGCCAAATTTTCATCCAACAAAATTTTACATGGATGCGCACGCTAAAAATAAAAATCTTAGTTCCAGCTTCTTCCTTAATCTTAAATAACTATCTACAATGAGCAATTAACAGATATATTTACTTAAAAGATACTAAAATCATGGTTACATCCAAGTCAGAGCATATACGGATGTCAGGTTAATCGACTAAGAAGAGTAGCACCACTAACAATCTGAGTGGAATATCGACCTCAAGTGTTGCATTAATTAATTAATTAATTCTGCTTCAATTATACCACTCTGGTTAATTGTTGTCTAGTTGATGACAGCTTCACATTTTTAACATGATCTTGTCTTCACTTGGATTTGCCGTATTTTGTTTTTTCTTAGCAAACTCTTTTTTTTTTTTTTTTTTTTGGGTGCAATTACATATTGGACGATTGATATAAAATTTTAAATCGATGAAAAAAGTTTGTAAGTTTTGTATATTTTTTTTCCTCCACGGTGAAACATTTACCTTTTAAGATGAAACATTTACCTTTTAAGATGAACGGTTTGAATTTAATTTTATTTAACATAAATTAATTTTTAGTATTGGGTTTATTCTTAAAATAATATAGGGAGTGGATTCAATATTAAAAATTATTTTGTGCTAAATATACTTAAATTTATAACATTCATTTAAAAAAAACTAATAATCAAGATTACAACTTTGTCCAAGATTTAATGCTCAATTACTTTATACTTTAAAAAATAAGACATAATTCTCATTAGACTTAATTGCTTAATTTATAAATCATGACCATACTTAACATCTTAAGCAAACATCATTTATAAAGCATACAATGAAGAATAACACAAATCATGTTTATTTTTTAATTATTAATATTTTTTATTTCAACCTTTCCTAATATCAATAAAAGAGCTATGATTCATTTTTATTTACTACGTATAAAATTTTTAATTTTAGCACTCAATTACATTTATATAATTAAAATGTGAAAATTTCTCAAGCTGCGAAGTGCGAAGCAAGTGCGGTGATTCCATTAATAAAAAATTGAAATGGTGGAAGTTCCACAACATATATTCTATCTCTTTGACTTCCACAAACACCCCACTCACTGCAAACACAAATTCCATCTCCGCGTATACTTCCATGTTTGGTGGTTTTTTTAAAATGCCTTCCCCCTCTCTCTCTTCCTCTTTCATTCCAAACCCCTCTTTCTTCTTCTACAAATTAACTAATTACAATGGGAAGGTCTTGGGTTAGGCAGGCCTAAACGATTTAGGCGGGTTTTATCCATTAACCCAAGCTCAAACTCATATAATATACCCTAATTGTGATTAATAAACCCTATTTGGGATGGGTCAACCCATTTGGGTAGGATAAAACCCGCCTAAACCGTTTAGGCCTGCCTAACGCAAGTTTTTGCCAATTACAATGGAATCCTACCGTACGTGGAGTCAAGAAAACTACGTAGGTTTTATGATTTGTTTCACACCAAATTTATATCTATATATATATATATATATATATACTAAAGCAAAGAAGTCTAAAAAAATTGTTCCCGCCAAAATTATAAAAGAATATGAATATCTATATGTTTAAGCAAAATTTTTTGAAAATATTTAAGTAGTATAGTTGGTCTATGGTGGTGATATTAAGTTTTTATATATCTAAGAGGTTTTGTGTTCAAACCCCATCCTTAACATATAAATAAATATATATAAATTTTTATTTTTTTACACAAAATTATCTCTTCAATTATTAATTAATACTAATCATAATAATCATTTTTTGTACAATAAATATAGTCGGTCTTATTTTCAATTTCTATAATCCATATTAAAAGACAATTATCTCCGTTAATTGTCAACAAAATATTTTATATTTTACCAATATTTTAATAATTTATATAAACTCGGTAATCAAGCTATAATTAAATTTATACAATAACATGCAAACCTAAATGATAATTACAAATGAAATTATTTTAAATTCATATGTTTCAAAAATCGTAAGATATTAATAAAAAATTTGCTAAATTAATAAGATAGATTAATTTAACATTAATAAATTTGTTATTTATATTTATAATTTATATAGTCTTTTATAGTTTAAATATTATTTTTTGTAAATCCAGTACAAAATAAATATTTTTTATATTTATCATATGTACTATAACGAACAATAAGCAACTCATTAATGTAGTTATATATATAATTATAGAAATTTATATATAAAATTATAGCCAAATATGACATGTTATTTTATAATTTAATTTAAATTAGTAAAAAAATAGACATAAGTTAATTTTTCAAATATGGGTACATCAGTTCGATTTTTTTATTTTTATTTTATTTAGTATCTATTATATATATATAAAAACAAGAAGTTTGAAGAAATTACAGAAATGTCATTTTCCCGCCTAAAAACATCACATCACAATATTATTTTATTATTTTTTTCCTTTTTTATCTAATTCATCTATATTTTATTCCTATATACACATCCTTAAACCACTTAATTAAGTGACAAGATTAATAAGTGATAAATATTAGTTATATGACAATATTTAACTTATTTATCAAATTTATCTCATTCATAAAATACTACGATCTATAACCTATTTTTTTAAATCTATTATTAAGATAGTATCTTATTGATCTAAATAAATTATAGGTATAAAATAAATAATAGATAATAAGTTAGAGGATATTATTTGTGCCAATTTGTTTTTTCAAAATTACAAATATCATTTTTTGAGAGTTATTTTTATTTTAGGTTAGAATTTCAAAACATAATATAAATTAGGTGAAAACTTGATCATAATTCTATTATGATGGATCATTTTTTCTGAAGGTTGAATTATAGAGTATATAGTCTCACACTTATATTTATGAATATACTAGACTTGATTTTTGGAGCAAAGAGTTTTGATTTGAGTTTGATAGTAACTTTAATTTTTAACAGCCTAATTTTTTATTTTTTATTTTTGTAGATTGTAATACATAAATTGAGAATAAAATTCATGGGTATTAAACTTTATATATATATATATATATATATATATATATATATATATACGTAAAAAAAAAATCCTCGTGTGAGAAAAAAGAATGAATCATGTCCATCAGATCTAAAAAAATCAATGGTTGATATTGAATCAAGCAACAACTAAAACGCAATCAAGTAACAAAATAATCAAGCAACAACTAAAGCACAATCAAGCAACAACCTGAATACAATCAAGCAATGCCGTGAATGCAATCAAGCATCTTTCTCACTTTCTCACGTTAAGAGTTTTCTCACTGGATCCGCTCCCTATATATATATATAATGTATGAAATAAAGTTCATTCAAATGACCTACTGTAACTCGAAATCATGACTTATTGGACACAAGTAATATGTTAACTACTTTCGTTTCGCGTTATGAGTAATTTTATATTTTTCCAATCCTCAAAAACATACACTATAAAAAGATTATTTTAAATAATGAAATTTACTTATACAAAGATATATGTAAATATATAAGAATATAAACTAATATATTTCACATGAAAACATTTAGTCTATTATTTTGAGAAAAATACATTTTCACATTTTATAAATGAATTTCACCAGGGAAAGAAAATAAAATTTTAATTATATATATCTAAATCTGCAAATATATAGATATTAATATTATAGTTATATTAATGTATTGATGAAGCAAAGTTACACAAATGAAGAGGAATATCCCGAATATTATTTAAATATATAATCAATTGATTATAATTAAAACGCTACCCACGACACTCCAGATTGATAACTCACTCAATCTAATTATATTATATATTATTATTTATTAGTTTTATTCCGGTAAAAAAAAGTATCCAATTTCACCATATATTATTAGGAAAGATATGGGCTCAACATGCATAAAATTCTCTATAATATAATAACTCATGACTTTCTAATATCAAACATATAGATTATTATAATAAAAAATTGCATGTCGCAACATGATTTGAGATATGTGGGAACTTAATAACTACCCAAATTTCTACTTTTTCAGAAAATATATTTTGGCCTTAGTTCGTATAATTCTTAATTATGTACAATTTATCTATTATGATATATTCATTAAATATAATCATTTGTTGTTTTTAATTTTTTATTAATAATATTATAAATGATATCTCTTCTTAAAATTATGATAATTTCTAAATTTATGCTTATATTTATGGATTAATATAAGGATGAACCTTCAAATACATATAATATAAAAATTATAGATTCATTTAAAAGAATTACTTTTTAGAAAATCTTAGCAATCGAGATTATTAAAAGAATAAAAAACATAATAATAAGTATATTTTTTCACTTTATCCCAATTATGTGGTTTCATTTTTTTTTTTTACATTCATCATTTGATAAGTATTTTCATTATTAAAATTAATATACTATCATTCAACTATATACTTCTATCTTAAATTATTTAAAACTAATAATATTTTGTACCCAATATATTTTACTTATCCAAGAAAATCATACCATTTGTCTTAATATTTTATAATAGAAGATGTATATTATATCATTGTTAAAAAACTATAAACTTAAAAGATAAAATCAAATATAAGTAGTTGAATTAATTAAAATAAAATATAAATTTATGAATATATACAATTTAAAAATATAAAAATAAATAAATTGGCCGTGCAACGCACGGGTGTAATTCTAGTTTTTACTTTATACTAAAATATATAAAATTGGAGTATATCAGTTTGACTTTTTATGTTACTTAAAATTAGTATTATCTATATATTAAAAATATAAACCATAGGTACACCGATTTGATTTTTTATTTTATTTATATTATAATTTATTAATTTATGTTAAAAATATAAAGTGTGGGTACATTAAGTTGAAAACTTATATCCTTTATCATATCTATCAAACACATAACTATTATATATATAATATTTACACCAGAATGTGACATATATTGATTTATTAAAATCAAACGCTTGATATGCAACAAACATGGGTAAATCATGCAAATTTAATTTATGTACAAAAAAACAACAAAAATTCGACAAACACATCTCATTTTATTCTACAATGTTTATATTTTCTGTATTTTCTTTTATTTCAATATTTTTCTTTAAATCTACATAAACGCATGATGATAAATTTTTTTGTGGATCCAATTCAACCAATTTTCAAGTCCCACCTGAAATGAAATCATCATGAAAACATTCTTACGTTTAAGCAAAAAAATAAGTAATTTCTACATTTTTTTTCTGCGAGTCTTTCTCTCTAAGATTGTATTAATTTATGTAACTAATTGTTCAAAAATCTTTATATTCTCTGTATTTCTTTTATTTCACAAATTTTTCTTTGAATCTACACAAAATCATGATTATTTCATTTGTGGTTGCAATTCATCCTAATTTCAAGGCCCATTTGAAATGAAATCATCGTGTAAACATACTTACATTTCAGAAAAAAGATTTCACAAACTTGAAATAAAATTAAATGGATTGAACTGCAATGAATTTTGATATTTTTTCACTAAACTGCGAGTCTTTCTATTTAAGATTATTTAAATCTATGTAACTAAATTGTTCAAAAAAATATTCTTAGAAAAAAAAAAAAGATTTCTTGTCTAAAATAAAAAATTGTTCATTCATACTTTCAAGAAAGTATTGTGGAAACTAATTTATAGAAGTGGTCAAGAAATGAGGAGCACTATTGAGAGGAGGAGAAAATTTAAAAAAATAATTTAAAATTAATTATAAAAATGAATTGAAAAAATTATAAAATAGAATAAGTGTTAAGAAGTTGGTGAATTTTAACTTTTGACGTATTGCTTACGTCGTGGTGTTAATCTTGGAATTGTAGTTTTATGATTAGTTTAAGTAGGCGGCCTCGGAAAGAAAAATAAAATAAAAAAAATAACAATATAGCAACAAAAGGAGCCACTTTTAGCAGTGACTAAATTAAGGTTTTTAATAGTCTCTAATAGGAGCCACTTTTAGCAGTGACCATTCTAAAATCTAAACCACATTTGGATTTCCTGATACTATCAAACCAAATTGGTGTTCTCCTCCACTATTAAACCAGAGAAAAGGTATGATCCACAGATTCACAGAATTTTTCTTCCATATATATTACTTTAATTAAAAGAAAATTAATTAATTAAATGAGAAAGAATAAACCACTATAAATTCTACTGCATGCTTCTTTGAATTTCACATGCATCAGATTCTTGAATCTTGAGTTCACTAGCACAAGATCACAAAAAATATACACAGAAAATATATAGAGAGAGATTAGCTACACACAATGATCGACTTGGGGGACGTTTACAAAGTAGTGGTGGCGATGACGCCGCTCTACGTGGCGCTGGGGTTGGGCTACGCCTCCGTGAAGTGGTGGCGGATGTTCAAACCCGACCAATGCGACGCCATCAACCGCTTCAACTGCTACTTCATCATCCCTTTCTTCACCTTCCACTTCACCGCCGGCGTCGACCCTTACGCCATGAACTTCCGCTTCCTCGCCGGAGATGTCGTCGCTAAAGCCATTTGCGGCGTCGTGTTAGCTCTATGGGCTAATTTGGGCATGAAAGGCAAGTTTTCATGGGCTATAACTTCCTTCTCTTTATCCAGCTTGAACAACACTTTGGTCGTCGGGGTGCCCTTGCTCAAGGCCATGTACGGCGCCGCCGGCGAGGATCTGGTGGTCCAGTCGTCCGTCATCCAGTCCCTTATTTGGTTCCCCATTCTCTTATTCATGCTCGAATACTGGCGTGCCGGCTGCTCCGGCGATAATGATTCTAGTGACGAGGAGAAGCCGCAATCACTCTCTAACAAACACGAGGCACATGAAAATCAAAATAATATGATCACCGTGGTTGTTAATGGCGCCGCCGCCGCAGAGAGCATGACGGTGCTGCCGCCGTCGTCTTTCGGAGCAACCATGAAGAAAGTGGGGTCGAAGCTTGGAAAGAATCCAAATTGCTATGCTTGTGGCCTTGGCGTCATTTGGGCTCTCCTAGCAAAAAGGTATACTCCATTAACTTACAATAATATATATATATTTTTTCATAATAATCACTTTTTATTCAAAATGTCAAATTTAGACATATTATTATTATTATTTTTATGTTGAATTTATAGGTGGGGTTTTGAAATGCCAAGCATAGTGGAAGGATCGGTGTTGATAATGGCCAAGGCAGGAAGCGGGGTAGCCATGTTCAGCATGGGTACGATACTAAATTAATTACAACATGATGTAGCTTAGAATTATTACATGCATGCATATACATATATATGTATGTATAGGTTTTGATGAATGAATATGCAGGGCTTTTCATGGCGTTGCAAGAGAAGGTGGTAGACTGTGGGATGCGGCTTACCGTGTATGCGATGGTTTTGAGGTTTGTAGGTGGACCTCTCGCTACTTCTCTTGGATCTCTCGCTCTAGGCCTTCGCTCCAATACTCTTCGTATTGCTATTATACAGGTCATTTCAATATTATTTTCTTCTTCTTTTTTTTTTTTTTGGTGTGTATATATATACATGGATTCAGTTTTTACAATTTATTGATATTTGGCTCGTGACAAAAATTAATGTTGGAAATTTTCAGGCAGCTCTACCGCAAGCAATTGCCTCCTTCGTGTTTGCGAAAGAATATGGGTTGCATGCCAACGTACTCAGCACTGCGTAAGCTTGATTCATGTTAAAATTCTGATATTTTTTTTCGAAATATAATTATTTATATATGTTGCTCATTCATGTCAAATTGAAATATGCAGGGTCATTTTTGGCACAATTGTATCCCTTCCTCTCCTGATCGTGTACTACGTCGTTTTAGATGTCCTCCATTGATATAAGGATTAATTCAATATTCTAAATCAAATTTAGAATTGCTTGAGCAACGGTAGATTTATATACATATACATACATATATTTATATCTGGTGTATGCATGTCTTCATCAAATAGCACTCTATATATATATATAGAGAGAGAGAAATAACAGTTATTGGCTAATTTAAACTACTTTTGTTATCATATTATATATATTTTTTTATCTTACAATTATAAAACATTAAAAAAAAAAAAAAAGAATTTGATCACATCAGTAAACATGTGAATTAAATTTCAATTATTGATCAAGTCAAATAATTTTGTGGTCCGATCTTTAATTACACCAAATATGATATATATAAATATATAAAAAGTTACTTTATGCTAAATAGGAATGAATTTACACCATTAATCTAAAAAAAAATATTGGTTAAGAAACTATTTTTAAAGATTTCATACTTAATTACATTATAAATCATGCTTAATTAAGTATGATTTATAAAACAATTAAACACGAATAAAATTATGCTTAACTTTTCTTATCTTTGATGCTATAATCCGGTGAAACTATCAATTAATGACTGAGATTGATTGGTTCACAAATCAACTTCAAGAAATCTATCATAATCCGCCAATCCACCCAAGATTAATCTATCATAATTAATTAATGATAGATTTCTTGAAGAAATCTGCCAAATACATTAATCTGCCAAAGAAAGCAGTGGAGAATCTTTAATATAAAATGAATGATAAACATAATAATTAATTACCATCATTATAGCTTTAATATGGTTCCAGTCAATCTTAACTGCAGCAGAATGGTCTTCCCTGAGTTGAATCAGGAGATCGTTGGTCATGGAATCTGGATTCATATGCTCATCGATAAGTTGTTGGTAAAATGAATCCATATCCTCAAAAATCTTCTCAACTCTCGCAGCTGCACCAGAGAGTTGATTGATCCTAGCTACCAAATACCACACAGTCGGCCAAAAACGTTTCTAGCATGATCGCCATAATTTGACGTATATAATCCCTTCAAACCGTTTCCACGACTGAGTGCATGCGTTGATCCAACTTCTTCCCAAACGCCGCTCGGCATAAAACATTGCAGTTGAAAGACAAAACCGTCTCTCCAATATCAATGACCTCATTCGAGTCGGCCCTGCTCGAAATCCCAGCAATCATGCTACAAACTTCGTCTTCTCGAACGGGACGGAACGACCGTACTTTTTGGGGGCTGAAGAGATGATGAACAACCATTTTCCTCATATTCCAAGAGTAAAATGAAGTGATAATGTCACTGTGGTCGTACGATAATCTCAAGGAAGCAGCTGAATAAGGCCTTCCAGCAAATGCAATGTCGTTATGTTTCAACGCCTTTTTTGCTGCATCTGCCGATGAAATCACGACAACCGGCGATCGCAAGTAGATGGGGGGCGATATTCGTGGGAGAGTTTTGTAAGCCAAATATGAAGTTTTGGGATGTCGACTTGGTGCATGTTGCCGATGAGAGGAAGGCCTCTCGGCCCGGGTGGATGACAGCAAGTTGGCCGAGTTCCACGCTGCAGCGCGAGGAGGAACACAATGAAAATAGGAAGAGCCAATAAAAGAAGCAGCATTGCCATTTTGGGGTGTGACTTGGTCTTATTTGAATTATGCGAGTAACTAAATAATTCTACGTATATTTATACACGCTGAATTTTCACAATAGTGTTGTAAAACTTGGTCTGAGCGGCTGCCTACTCGATGTATAGGCACTAGGTTATCCCGGCCGTGTCGAGAAACCTAGAATATATCGGTGTTTTGAGTGTTGAGTTTTTTTTTTTTTTTTTTTTTTTTTTTTTTTTTTTTTTTT
>JAPKLW010000457.1:259351-275613 GCA_026898455.1 Plectranthus barbatus
GCTGCTGAGTAGGTTGACAAGTCACCAATTGATGTTGTCTGCTAACAATTCTAAGTCTACAATATATCATTCATTTTTATTTATCACTAAGTACGAACTTGCATAATCATTGTCTACTTATCATGCTCAATAATTTAAGTATTTTTAGCAATTACACATAATTCATTAGCCTCTTTTGATCAAGTATGCCCATATATTTATTTATAACATTTTCCTAGTGATGCAAATAGTTTAATTTAAAATCATGTTAATGTCCTAGTTCTAAATGTAAATGAGTGATCAATTAATGATGCAATATGTTTTAAAATATTCTTAATTTGAGGAAATATGTTTATTAGTTTTAGAAGAATATATGAATGCAAGCAAATGACTCTATGCTATTTAACTTAGTGAAATTTCCTAGCCGTGAATCTAAATGTGACCCTGTTTTTAAAATGATGTCATTTTAAATGTACAGTGAATTTGAGTATGAAATTTTATATGCAAAAACTATATTTTAATGTGAATACTCTCCAATTGACGGTTTGTAAAAATCATTCTTCATTTGGGAGTTATGGGCTGGGGGAGATCGATTTTCCTGAATATTTTTGCTACGGGCTAAAACAGGGGTTCAGACTTTAAAAATTAATTATGACCAAAATACTTGTGATAATGACTTAAAATTTTATATTAAGACTCTATATTATGTTAAAAATCCAAATATAAAATTTGATAATTTTCTAAGGTGTCTAAAAGCAGTTTCAAAATCGGTTTTTGACATGCGACACAAAATGACACATTTTATTGCAGAGAGCATAACTTTCAAACCACATCGTATTTTGACATGAATATATAGCTAAAATATTTCTAACACATTCAATTATAACATATTTAAATTTCAGACCCATTGAGTTCCATTTGACTCGACTGCCACAGCAAAACAGGGAGCTCGTTTCACAGTCTTCATCTCAGCATGCTCATTTCACTTTAACATGTATAAATTCATGGCTAACCTACTTTCATCAACATGTAGGCTCAATTTCAGACATCACACATCTCATATAATGTTAATAAATCATATATCTCATGGTGTATCATGTATTCAAGCAACATATCCACAATAAGCATCAACATATTCAGGATTGGTCATTAGACATGCTTATCTTCAACCCTAGTTCATCATTTGCTCTAAAATTTGACAAGGGGACTCTTGATCCTACATGCAAGCTTCTAAACGTGTTTAAGATGATCTAAAGAGGGTAAATAGAGGTTACTTGAAGAGTTTAAGTCTAGATTTAAGCTTCTCTTCCTCAAACTTCGAAAACGGCTCTTCCTAGCTCCTATTTGTTCTCTTCTTGTTTCCTACCCCTTGCACGTCTCTAGATCTATCATTTAGCTCCTTGGATCTTCATTTTCCAGCCTTGGTCCAGTTTCAAATCTTGGAATTTAGGGGTGTGGTTGGGTTCAAAAGAAAGAGGAAGGTGAGAGGGTAAGTTTTTTGTAAAAATGGAGGTGATTTATTGAAGTATGAGGGTGGTGCTTGGTTATTTTTGTGGCTGCAACTTGAAGGTTCATTAATGCAGGTTTGAGAGAGTGTGAGGTTGAAGAAGATGGAATAATGGTGGTGAAGTGAGGGGTGATCGATCATAGGGGAAGGGAGAGGGTGATTGAGTGTAGAAATGTTCTTTACATGCCCTTTTCCCATAATTCTAATGATGATGTTTTAATTTCATTCTCCACTTTGCCCTTCAATCATTTAGATGGCTAGGCTTGTGTTTCTTTCTAGGAGGCCTACTTTAGTAATTAGGCCACACACACTCACAACACTAGATATTTTAAATACTTGCATAATTCCCCATAATATATCATAAGGTTGAAATTTACATAATTCCCCTATTCTAATTAATGGGTTCGAAAATTCTAGGGGAGAAATAAGAAATAATTTCCGGAAATTTGCTTCGGAAATGAGTCTCGAATATATACACAACGCAATATCTAGATGGAAATTAAATATGTAATATTCCTCTTATTATTTCTAGAGGTGGCCGATTAAATAGGGAAAGTAAGGAAATAATTTCCGGAATTCACCTCGGAAATATTCTCGAATATTTATGCTACATCGAATTAAGTTATGAAATCGGACTTTGAATAATCCTCATGAAATTAATTAAATAGACTAATGTGAAATGGGTCTTAATTTATTTCCTTCTATTGGGCCACTCACTTGTATTTCTAGTTGGGCTCTATTTATTTATTCTAATTGGGTCAACATATATGAGAGGATAATTATATAAATAAATTCTTTAGCCCATTACTTCACATGATCTAATACTTGGGCTTAAATTAATTTATCTAACCCATGTTATAATAATAAGGTGGCTAAACATAGTTTTAATAATTAGGCCGATAAATATTAATCGCACTTTAATTCTTCGTTACACATAATAAAATAATTATTTAGCGTAGAGAATATGACACAAAAAATGCGGGTGTTACAATAATTAAGTTTAAAAATATTTATTCAGGATTTTTTATTAATATTCAAATATATTTGAAATATAAAAAAAAAATATTAAAACAGTTCAACAGCCTAAGTCCACTATGCTACGCCTAAATCAATAAGGCCTTGACCCCCTTGGTCGTCCCGGAAAAGAGCCCAAAACATTGTTCACAAATATTGACCTGCCAAAACTTTTTACACATACTATAAATAAACAAACTAATATTGAATTTTTATTTATTATGAGACTAAAAAGTGTTCATACTGCATTCAAATAATTCCACTAAATAATCTGTTAAATAGACATTAGAGATTTCTATAATAACACGCGTTGGGGTAAGTGGGCGTATCTAGTGAATAGTGATATATACACTATAAAATAGTTATAGAATTAAAGTATAACATATAAACAATGCTAGAATTCTATTCATTTCAACTTCAGAATCTAGTAATCTATAGGGAAAATGAGGAATTATATCCTCATCTTTTAAAAATTAGAGAATTATATCTTTATATTTTTAAATTAGGAAATTATATCTCAAAATATAGTTTTATTAGGGAAATTTATCCTCTATAGCTAACGGTATTAATTAATCGATAATTCATCTGTTAAATTCCATGTGGCAAACACATATCATAGATTTGGCATTAATTATTATTATTATTATTGCCTTCCGTCGCTCATAATCCATTCTTCACTATTTTTTTCTCGAAGGCATTAGAGGAGAGCCATCACCTCTAGTTGCTAGCAGGGACGGAGGAACTGAGGATACAAATGGAATGGTGGAGGGCAACGTCAATGGAGTGGTGGTGGGAGGCATCGATGTAGTAGTAGTGGGAGGAGGGATGTCACGCTCCGTTTTAAATAAAGGATATTTCATGAAGCGCATCGGGGAGAAATACGTGATATGTGTGTTTGGGAAAATGGATAGCATGAATATAAACAGGATAAGACATCCAAACTAGGGATGTCAATAGAGCCCGAAACCGATGGGTCGGCCCGACACCGGTGGGCTAAAATGCGAGTTAGGGTAAAAAAATTTCAACCCGAAATTATTTTTAACCGAACGGGTTGAACCCGATGGGTTGGCGGCCCAAACGGGCTGAGCCCGATGGATTGCGGGTCGGCCCGTAGGTCCGGCAATATTTAATAATTTATTATTTATTATTTCTAATATTATTTATATCCTACTATACCCATTAATTATATACCTAATTTCCTAGACCTAATTTTCCGTCACACAAAATCTCATCAATCTCTCCCAATGACGTAGTCCTTTACCTTCAAACCGAAAAATCTCTCATTTCTTTCTCTTTCACTGTCTTCCACTCGTCACTCTCCTAATTAGCGTACCTACTCATTTCTTTCTTTCAAGAACCTTTAGCCACTCGTTGTTATGTTCACCCAAGTGAAAGCTATATTTAATTTTTTAATCATTATTTTATCATTTTATACGTTGAGAAATGTACTTCTATTACTTAAATTAGTTGGTATATAAGAATTGATGTTTTTTTTTTCTTTTCAAACTATGATTATCCACTTATCTCTTTTTTTTTTGCAAAGATATTGATATTTGATGTCTTTTATTGATGTTGGTTCATCATTTTCTTTTTTTATTTTGTTTTAGGGGTTGTTAAAATATTTTAAGAAAATCTTTACAAAAATAAACTCGTAAATATTGCCAACCCGACGGGTCAGCCCGAAAACCGGTGGGTTAGGGTTAGGTTCAAGAATTTTTAGCCCGATAAAAATTCAGCCCGATTCAACCCGGACCGAATAGCCCGCAGCCCGATAGCGTTAGCCCGATTGACATCCCTAATCCAAACACAAAGATAATCAAAATGCGCATCTCTGAAGAGGGATCGAGACTCTCTAGAAGTCATGATGATAAAATCATTATGACAAAAGCAGGTATTTGAAATAAGAGTTTTATTAGCAGCGGAAAGTTTAAGAGGAAGAATACATGTGGAAATGTACCCTCCAATCTTACAATTACAAAAGATAGAAGTTCTGGCCAACAATCTCATTCGCCATCGTCACCACCGTTAACCTGCATATTTTAAAAAGAATATACAGAGCTGAGTACTTGAGGGTATCCAGTGGATACATGCTCAAAAACATAACAGATGGTTGCATGTCATGCCTCAATATAACGGCCACGCATGGGGTTTTACTTTAGAAAAATTCTCCCATCGTGCCAAAATATTTCTTATTAGACTGCAGTCATTTACATTTCACAAGTTATGCTATCTGTTAATAAGTGTGATCCAGGAGGTGGCTGCCTACACCGGTCACGATGCACATTCAGGTTAAGGTGTTACCTTAATGAGCTGGTATCAATAGTGCACTAGTCACTGACATCTTTTTCAATACTAGGACACGATCGTTATAAATTAAACATGCACACAACTGCGTAACATGTTCTTCCCTAAGTGGAGATCCTCCAACTTCGAGGACACATAGATAAGCAAAAACACTTCAGGCAATGGCATAAGCTTTAAAACTAAAACATGTTTTTCATTTCATTACTTGAGCTCGTAGCTCGAAAATCAAAACAGTTAGTCATTTGCATTTTCTTTATACTGAAAATAGTGCCCACCTTAGATAGGTGCGGTGCGTTCTTTCTGCTCTGCGTCGGATCAAGCTACAGAATTTCCTAAGAAAATAATAAGCGCTATAAGACAATCGGTATTTCATGCCGAATGAGCATTTCTTCATAAATTCCAAACTCGGACTAATAAACATCGGCGAGAGATGATACATGAACATTTTATTTGATACATTAAAGTTACTCTTTTATTTCATTTTAGATTCGAGCTTACGGACTTCTGGACAAGGAATCAAAAACGCTCAAGTTCTTTAAACGAATGAGGTGTTCGAGAAAAGACGGGTGAAGAAATGGATTCTTGCACTTAACAAGGTTCAAGAATCAAAACAATGTTTTTCTCAACTTAGATTTATCAAGAAGGAATAAAGGAGGAAAATGCCAATTTCTTGACAAGTTTAATATTCCTCAAAGAAGGTTTGGGGGGACAAATTTATATTCCAAAGTGAAATGAGTTAAGTTCAAGAATTCGGAAATCGAAACGAAGTTCAAAGATCGGTTCACTCTTGCTTCGAGTTGAATTAATCGAATATTGGGACAAATTTATCAAGGAGATTAACAAATGATCGAGGACTGAAAGGAAGTAATATGAGTTAGAAAATCGAATAACAATTAAATAAGGAAAAACCACTATGTCGACTGGCACAAAAGGAATGTCGGTCGACGTGTTTGTCAACAGGGCTTCCCTATCGATCGATAGAAATCCATGTAGAGCGACACAACTGCTTGACAGAAAATGGCGATTTAAGATGTGTCGATCGAAACAGGCGATGTCGATCGACGGAACATCTCTATCTGTCGATCGACGGAACATCTCTATCTATCGATCGACGGCGGCGTCGAGCCATACGAAGGCTCAATGGCTGTGTTGAAATTGGCATGTTGATCGATGCAGCTGCTGGCCTTGTATCGGTCGACACGCTTCTGTGTCGATTGAAATAAAGAGTTCTCTCTCTTCAGCCGAAACTTCACAATCTGGACGATTTGGTTGTCCAAGCTCGTTTTTAGATATTTTAACATGATTATAAATATTTCAAATAGCCATAATAAAATGGGGTCAATTAATAAGGAGATCACATCGTCCAAAATATCGAAAATCCGTAATCGTGGTGAGGAGTTCTTCATGCTCAACTCAATATATATTTATACATTTAACAAGCTTGTCCTTATTCTCTTTAAGCATAGCTCAAAACCAACATGCTAATATCTCTCAACTAACATTAACATATCATGCTTCATGCTCCAACGTAAACATAAATCAACAAACCAAGGTCTCCAAAATCTAGATCTACACATGCTTGGCCCTAAATCAAAACTTCCAAGCTAGAACAACATGCTTTCTTTTAAACAAACTTAAATATGCTTGGTCTCTAGTTCAAAGACATACATTCTAGGAAATACTCACCACTAGAGATATGTACTATTGATGACCAAACAATATTGTATGAAGGCTAACATCGCTGAGGGTATTGTGCGAACATTATAAATGCTATTGATGGAGTACAAGAGTCATCACCATTGTGTGCTATTCTCATTGAAGACATTAAAGAGCTGACGAATAAATTGAGTGCATACATTTTAAACAGATGTAAGAGTTACAAATCGAATTGCACTTCAAGCAAATTGAGATCCAAGTTTAATATGTATAAACAGGCAACAATACATATAGTTAAATATATTCTAACAATGTATCAAATAATCTTTATGATATACTCCCTCTTTCCTCTAGAATTGTCCCCAATGGACTGAGCACAATAATAAACGTGAGTAGAGATAGAGAAAATTAATATTTTATTAGTGAATATGTATTAACTTTTCATTTTAGAGAAGATGACAATTAAATGGGACGGACGAAAAAGAAAAGAGGGACAATTGAAGTGGGACGGAAGGAGTATCAGTTATCAAAGTTAATTTTGAAAAGTAGGAGACCAGAAAGAGAAGCATAAAGTTGGGAATTTAAATTCTTCAATAATTTAAGTTTGTCATACAATCAAAAGTAATAAAAATTGTTTTGCACTAAATATTATAAATTATGAAGTCAAACTAATCCATGTCAAGAAAATAAAATACAAATCTCTATTTAAAAGTGCAAGTGGTACCGTTTTGTATATAATCAATTAGTCATATGTTTGAGTTGCGTCAACATACTCCCTCCCTATTTAAATAGTGTTGTACTCCAATTAAAAAACAAAATAAAATAATATTTGAATATTTTTCAAATTAAATTCTAATAATTATGCTTATAAAATAAAATAAAAAATTAATCAAAGTAAATATATGTCAATATAATACGACAAATATACTATATAAAAAAAATTCAATATATTATTATACTCCCTCCGTCCCACTTAAATTGTCACACTTACCAAATTGGGCTTTTCAACCAAATTGTCACATTTCCAAAAATGGTAATTTTTTCACACTCAACAATAAAATATTAATCTCACTAACTTATTCTACACCCACAACTTTTAATTTCTGTGCCGAAAAAAATGTGACAATTGTAATGGGACGGAGGGAATACAATTTTATGGTTTTGACATTTTAAATATCCAGATTGTTTGTCTATAAATAAAACATCAAACTTAACATTACAATGTAAATATTTAAATTTCAACGCATCGCGTGGGTGCCATACTAATTAGTTACTGTAACAATGGCGGTAAAATTCCCACTCAAGTAACCATGCATGCAACATCCATAATTTTAGCAAAATTTTTGGATTTAAGAATATATCTAATATTCTGTCTAATATAAATATATACTCACATCGCAAAAAAAGTTAATGTAAATAAATGTGGCTGAAAGCATTAAATACAATTCGAAAAATCTAATTTACTATGTTAAAGAAATATAACCATTAAACATAATAAGAGAAATCAAAATGTTTGACCTCAGTTATAATTAGATAAATTGAAATATATGATGCTAATGAGAAATTCAAGTAATACAATATGAAAAAATACCAATTATTTCGATCAAATAAATTTATGAGAATCATTAATTCGTAGGAATTGTAGAACTATTTCATTTTTATTCCGATATGATAATTAATTGATACTAATAAATTTAATTTATATAGAGGCATTTCAAATTATATAATATAAAATTATGTTATAATTCTTATAGTTAAACTATAAAGTATTTATTTATAATTTAATTTGTGCAACGTGAAACTCTAGTATACTTCTAAAAAAAAGTAATGTCCATAACGGTTTCCGTCCAAAAATAATTTAATATAACCACTCAAAATACTATAACTATTTATTAGGACAATCTTTGGATACAATCAAGTATATATTCTAATTTTCGTAAATTAAATACCATATTCTATAAAAAAATGCTTTCAATTAATACTTAATTATTGTATTGTCATGAAAATTATGAATTAACTATAATATAAATATTTTAGTAAAAAATATTTTAAATACTCAAAACCACTAAATACATTATGAAAATACCCAAAACATTAAACACATTCAAAAAAGAGGAAATAATTTTAAGTAGCCAAATTTGAAAATTACATTCACAAAATAGCCACCCTTATGAAAAACTACACAAAATAGCCAAAGTGTACTTTGCCTGTCATATATGTCTTAGTCGACCAATCAATTTTTTCGGTTTCTGTGTAAACCCTAACCGAATTATTTTTTTATTATTAAAAATTTAGGGTTTCATTTAAAAAGTAATAATAAACTAATAAAATATTAAGATATATCTACTCAGCTTGATTTCTGCATTTTTCATATTGATTTCGGCATTTTCATCTTGATTTCGGCATTTTCCATATTGATTTCGGCATTTTCATCTTGATTTCGTCATTTTCAGCTTGATTTCTGAATTCACTATATTTATTTTTAAAAGTATCTTGATTTGGTCATTTTCAATATTTTCAGCTTGAGTTCGATATTCTGGCCGGAATTCACCCTATTTATTTTAAAAATTATGCTTAATTTTTTATTATTCATTAATAATTCGCCATGTTATTATTTTATAAACGAAATTATGATTTTAACTAAAGAAATTATTATAATTAATGAAATTAGAGTTTACAAATGGAAGTTATTTTAATTTTGGCTGGAGGTCGAATATAATAGTATATGGAGGCTGCATTTAAATTGGGATTTAACTCAGAAGGAATTGGGCTAGAATTCTCAAAAACTGAGCTAGCTCTCGGTGAAATGAGGTTGATTTCGACAAAAAATAAAAAAAAATGCAAATTCGATCTCCTTTTTAGATAATAATTACAAAATATGTATTGAAAATAAATTCCTCATTTGCGAAGCACGGGTATTTTGAATTGAAATCATGCAAATCACAAGTATTTCGAATTGAAATGAGAAGCACGAGGAAATAAATAATCATTCAAAATTGAGATTTGTTGTCCACACATATTGCAATACGTGATACAATAAAATTTGTTAAAATGCAACAAATTAATTAGGCGGCATTCTTTCCGGACAAGCACGTTTTGTGTGATCTGTAGACCCACAAATACTACATTTTTTTGGTGCTCGTTGTCTACTAGTCGATGTTTGTCCCGCCTGTGCTCCCGAAGGACGACGACTATTTCTTGGTCGACCGGCTTGGCGATTCACGATGGGTGGCAAAACAACACATGCTTGTGCTTCCGGTGATACAATCCACTCATCTCTTGGAGGAAGAGGGTGTACTGTTCCGCCGTAAGTTTCTCGCCAGTTTGATGTCTTGTAGTACTCCCAAACATAATCGTACACACCTAAACCCTTGAAGCTGCGACAATAATAATTAAAAACTTGATCATTATGAATGAAAGTTTAATTCTATAGATATATTATACTAACCGAATTGCAGCAATAGCATGAGAACATGGAATGAGATCCATCCGAAACTCACGGCAGTCGCATAAGATGTCTTGAAGATCCACCTTCCAAGTTCTATCATTGTCTTTGATTTTGAAATGATATTCAGAAACAGGCGAAACCGTGTACTTGTGTGAAATATTCGCCAATGGAGTCATTTTGGCCACAACTTCCTCAGTCAAGTCATCGTCTCTTGCAAACGCCTTAGCTTGCCGTTCATCGAACCATTTTTCGACAATGTGTCGATATAGCTCAATAATGGAACAAATCGGCAGATGTCTAGCATCTAACAACCTGGAGTTGAACACTTCTACTGCATTCGATGTCATGAAGCTATAACGGCGAACCGGACATTTAGACCTAGCCCACTTTTCAGGCCCCACTGTCATGAGTTTGTTGTATGAAGTGGGGCAATGTTGTTTAATCTGGTCCATTGCCTTCTGATAGACGATAGAACGGTATGCATAGGCTGCCTTGTGGTATAACTTCACGATAGTTGAATTGAAGGTCGTCAACTTATTTTGAATATGATAACCACATAAGGCATGCGTCGTCTCTGGATAGACTGAGCTTATTGCCTTGGCAATGCTGATGTGTTGGTCCGAAATGATAAGCAATTGTGGACTACAATCGAAAGCCATTCGCAGTCGTGACATAAACCACGTCCAGCTCTCATCGTTCTCGATCGGTACAAATCCAATAGCCAGAGGAAAGATTTGTTCGTTGCCGTCTTTGGTAATAGCAACCAATAACACACCTTTATTTCGCCCCTTCAGGTGTGTAGCATCCACCACAATCACTTGCCTTAAACAAGTCCCAAAAGTCGCACGTGACACACTCAAGGCAACAAAGAAATTGAGTAATCGTTGATCCTCGCCGATATCCATGTCTGTAATAGTGACTGGATTCCATTTTTGGAGAACATCGAGATATTTTGGTAGCAAGTTGAATGATTCTTCTAAGCCACCATAAATCATCGATATGGCTCCATTTCTAGCGCGCAATGCATTGCTGTAACTGACCTTAATACCAAAACTCTATTGTAGTTCAGCCATTATATCGCGCGGCTTGATGATAGATCTTTGTCTACGCATCCTCCGAGCAAAGTAAGCTGAGATCGCCTTTGATCGTATAGTTCTACTTCAGATGTTGTGTAGACTCATAGTACAACTATGAGTTGAAATGAATTCGCGGACTACCCAACATCCCGCTGAAATGGAGGCACGTAGAATGAATGTACAGTTAGGATTGCGGCTGCAATTGTACACCACCCGAGTTGTAGAAGAACGCGTCACTTTGAATTCAACGTGATGCTCCATGTGCCAAAGTCTGACAGCCACGTACAAGTCCTCTTTTCTCCAAAACATTTTGCCCTTTTCCAGTTCCCCTTCCAATACTGCTTGTAGATCTGGCAATATAGGTGAGTCGGACGTATCTACCGGAATAATTGGAAGTAACCAATTATTCATTTGACCGCTTAGGCCTTCAACTATTTCTGCCGGTAATGGGTTAGCCGGAAGTAGGCTTGATACAATGGCGCCCATACCACCTTGTTCTCTGACCCAAGCAGTGAAATCTTCAATTGTACAATTGAACAATGAAGCATTGTAATTTTGGCGTTCATCACCATCTGATGAGTCTGTATTGAATTCAGCTTCCTTGTCATCGGACTCTGACAACTGTATTCGGATTTTGTTGGTGCACAGCGTATTCAGCATCATCATCCCTATCATCATCTGGAGCATTATTGTTTAAATCTGGGACTGGAGAACTTCGACCTCCACTGCTTCCTCCTCCAAACATCATCGATGATGAAAAACGATGTAGTTCTTCTGGTGTTGGACTATAAGGGTTGTGTGGTTGTGGGCTCAACAAAGCCATGTGTGGCCTGTACAGAGATGGTTGTCGCTGAGAGCTTCTAGCACCCCCATCGGATTGTATGTTCATCACTAAATAAACCTTCGGCTCCCAGAAAATGTTACAAAGCTGTTAAAGGTGCGTATCCGTTGCGAGCACCGAAGGTACCTTCCTCCCACTTCTTGTTTCAGCAAGATAATATAGGGTGTAAGAACCCACCATGGCATGAGAATCGAGGATGTATTGAACATTTCTTCACAATTCTTCTATCGTGATATTATGAGAGGGTGTCATGACAACTCTTTCATCTCCGTCGATGTAGTTGTATAGATTGTCCCATTGACCGTTGTAATGCAAAATGATAGAACGGAAATCCATTTTTTTTTTTAATTTAGAGAGAGTTTTTGGAGATTGAGTGTTTGAGTTAGAGATAGTTTTCAGAGTATGGGAGTGTTTTGGAATTAGTGTTTTTTTTTCTAATCTCTTTTTTGAGAAAATTTGAATTGTAATTCAATCCCCGAATGATCCAAAATTATTTTTGTAGAGTATAATACATATATTGAATTATTTTTGCATCTTTGCAGGTGAATTCTTTCTAAAAAATTGCAGTGTAGTATAAAGTGAATTGGTCAAAAATTATAGCTGTACTGTGTAGTACATATTGAATAGTCCAACTTGAATTATTTGAGCATCTTTGCAGTAAAAAATTGACCATATTAATTATCACTTTGAATTCAATGTATTGGCATGCATGTGTTTTGTACGATGCATGCAAAAGTGAATTGAGTGTCATTCACGTGAAAGAAAACGTGATTGATAATTAATTTTTAATTAAAAATCAAAATATATCTCAATTTGCCGAAATCCATCTCAATTTAGCAAAATATATCCCAAATTTGGAAGTATTTATCCGTGAATTTTTTAATTTTTTTAAATAAAAACCGAAATATATCTCAAAATGCCGAAATCCATCTCAATTTCGCGAAATATATCCCGTGAAATATATCCCAATTTTGGAAGTATTTATCATCGGATTTTTGTAGATTTTTTAAATAAAAACCGAAATATATCTCATTTTGCCAAAATCCATCTCAATTTAGCAAAATATATCCCGTGTAATATATCCCAATTTTGGAAGTATATATCATCGAATTTCTACCGAAATATATCTCATTTTGCCGAAATCCATCTCAATTTAGCGAAATATATCCCGTGTAATATATCCCAATTTCGGAAGTATATATCATCGAATTTCTTATTTTTTTTAATTAAAAATTGAAATATATCTCAATTTGCCGAAATCCATCTCCATTTAGCGGAAGTACTATATAACATCGAATATTTTTTTAAAATTAAAGATCGAAATATATCTCAATTTGAAAATCGAAATTTATCTCAGTTTTTATTCTTTTATTGTAAATTATTCTACGCTTTTAATCTTTTATATTATTCTTTTATAATCGAGATTTATCCTAATTTTTAACTTGAATTCAAATTCAACATATTGGACTTTAGACAATATCCAAAAAATGCAAACTGAAACCAAATTAAATATAAAGAGCATTAAATGATTAACATCTTAAATTCGAGCACACTCCCAATTGAACTTTATTTTAATTTTTATTTACGATAAATAATGTAATAATTAATTTGCTTAAAAATTCGAAGCAATAAATTACAAGCACACTCACAATTGTATTAATTTGAAATCGAATATTATTCAACAATATGTCTAAAATATTACACATTTTGATAGCAGTCGGCGAGCTAGTGAAGGAGATATGGGAGAAGAGACTGACAGGGAGGAGATAGCAGTGCCACTAGGTCTCCTTCATCTCTTTCGCTGCTTAAATATATTAATTAGTGAGCACGAAAATTGCTAGTCGGTGGCCACCGATTTGCTTTTCGTAAGCTAACCGACTTTCCATCAGAAATAGCAACATCGTTGATGCTCACTAAGTATAACCTTTCATCTCTTTTCCCGTAACATAGAAGCTAGGCTGATGTTCTGGAAGCATCTTTTGATTGCTTTCCCTGCTTCTGGTTTCGGGAAAAAGGAGAAAGATGTGGAGGAATCCGGATAAAGGACTTTTACTACATGTGACGTAGGAAAAATCCTCTTCCAGACTGTTTGACGTAGGGAAAATCCTCTTCCATTTGAGCAAGTGCACGATATCTTTGCTCTTTTTTTATTACTTCGTATGAGGGCAATAAAGAGGAATAACATATGTATGCATTTTGAGTGGAGTAAAGAAAAAGGATATATGCATGCATTGAGTGAATTGGAGATAAAGGTCATTTGTAGTGAGATGTGAATTTGAAGTAAAATCCTCCTCCCTTAAATAGAAGTGAAATTTGGAAAAATAAAAATTGTTTGAAAAAAATTAACTAATCGATTGAAATGTCAAATTATTGAGCAAGTTCGTCCAAATCAATTTTTGTCGTGCATGTATTATTTCTGAATTATTCAGTGCCTTAATAGTCCAAAATTGCAGCTGTATTGTGTAGTACATAGTGAATAGTCCTACTTGAATTATTTGAGCATCTATCCCGATTCAATGTATTGGCATGCATGTGTCTTGTACGATGCATGCAAAAGTGAATTGATAGTCATTCACGTGAAAAAAACAGTGCTTGAAAATTTGTTTAAAAAAAAAAAAACCGAAATCAAGCCCAAAATACCGAAATCCATCTCAATTTAGCGAAATATATCCCGTTAAATCCAGCCCAATTTAGAGTTATTTCTCATGTGATTTTATAATTTATTTATAAAATTTAAACCGAAATATATCTCAAATTGCAGAAATCCATCTCAATTTAGCGAAATATATCCCTTTAAATCTTGCCCAATTTAGAGTTATTTCTCATGTGATTTTATAATTTATTTATAAAATTAAAACCGAAATATATCTCAAATTGCCGAAAGCCATCTCAATATTGTGAAATATATCCCGTTAAATCAAGCCCAATTTAGAGTTATTTCTCATGTGATTTTATAATTTATTTATACAATTAAAACCGAAATATATCTCAAATTGCCGAAAGCCATCTCAATATTGCGAAATATATCCCGTTAAAACAAGCCCAATTTAGAGTTATTTGTCATGTGATTTTATAATTTATTTTTAAAATTAAAACCGAAATATATCTCAAATTGCCGAAATTCATCTCAATATTGCGAAATATATCCCTTTAAATCTTGCCTAATTTAGAGTTATTTCTCATAATATTTTGTATTTTTATTTTAATTTAATTACAAGAAATAATTCCATATTTTGCTACAACATTCGAAGCAATAAATTACAAGCACACGCACACTCACAAATGTATTAATTTGAATGCGAATATTATTCAACAATATGTCTAAAAGACTACACATTTTGATACAAGGACGGAGATAGCAGTGCCAATGGGTTGTAAAAATATGTAGCAGTCGGCGAGCTAGTGAAGGACAAGTTGTTGTTGCTCCGCCGAGCTTCATCTCTTTCGCCCATTAATTATAGTAATAAGTGAGCAACAAAACAGCAAAATCGGTGATCACTTCCCATTTCGGTGATCACTTCCCATTTCGAGCTCACTTATTATAAGCGTTCATCTCTTATCCCGTTAAGAAGAAGCTAGGGCCGAAGTGCTGGAACACCCGGTGATCGCTTCCCTCTTTTGTATTTTCGAGATAAAGAGAGAGACGTTGAGGAATCCGGACCAAGGACACCTACGCCATATGACGTAGGAAAAATTCTCTTCCGGACTGTTTGACATAGGAAAAATCCTCTTCCATTTGAGCAAGTGCACGATATATTGGCTCTTTTTTTAGTACTTCGTATGAGGGGAATAAAGAGGAATAACATGTGTATGCATTTTGAGTGGAATAAAGAGAAAGGATATATGCATGCATTGAGTGGATTGGAGATAACGATCATTTGTAGTTAGATGTGAATTTTAAGTAAAATCATCCTTCCTTAAATAGAAGTGAAATTTGGAAAGAAAAATTATTTAAAAATAATTGAGCAAGTCCGTCCAAAAAATTGTGTGGTGCATGAATTATTGAGAATAGGAGTTCACGTGAAAGTAGTTCAATAATGTAGTCAAATTGAGAATCTTTGCAGACATTTATTGAGTCAAAAGTAAAATTGGCACATAAATTAATGTGTAAAAGTAATATTGATGTGATATATCTATAAAATTTGAGGAGGGTGTAGTGTTGTATCACCGATTTCATCCTCATTCAAAAAGACCAAAATCCAGTTCAATTGGCCGAGATCTAGGCCAATTACATGAAATATATCCCAATTTAGTGAAATATATCCCAATTTAGCGAAATATATCCCAATTTGAACTATATTTCCACTAATTCCAGTTCAATTGGCCGAGATATAATGTAGTATAATGTAGTATTGTACTACAATTGTCTACATTAGTGTGTAATCACACGAATTATAGTTCTAATCGAACTATAATGTAGTATTGTACTACAATTGT
>JAPKLW010000457.1:297349-365985 GCA_026898455.1 Plectranthus barbatus
GAGTTTTATCCATTAATCCAAATCAAATTCATCTAATATGTTTTAATTGGGGATTAATAAACTTTATTTGAAATGGGTGAACCCATTTGAGTATGAATAAAACCCGTCTAAACTATTAAAACGTGCCTAACGCAAGTTTTTGCCAATATCATATGATCAAAATCGGTCAAGTTAATTAAATCAAATTTATTTAACCTATTTAAAAAACACTAAATTAGACATATTAGTTTGGCCAATGATTTAAGATATAATAATATAACATTATTTGAAATAAATACATATATATATATATTAAAAATTAAAATATATAAGTATATTAATAATATCTAGCTAGTGTTTATTTTCATATATATATATATATATATATATATATATATATAGGGGTGCGTTAAAGTCACAAGTGATCTCTTAGATGGAAGAAGAGAATGAATCCAGACCATTTAAATATGAATTCGAACGGTTGAGATTAAATTGATGGCAGAAAATTAAAAATTGCATTCGGCAATTACTAAAAGTTGCATTATGAGGGTATTAATGTAAAGATGCAAACCCAACTACCAGGAATTAATTCAAATCCCTTGAAATTCGTGCATATTTCGTGCGTGGGATTTTCATTCCGAAAATATAGAGTACGAAAATCAAATTTCCCCCAAAAAATCTCATTTGACATTTCTCTGATATTATCTCGCGTAAATTCTCCCCGATTTCTGAGTTTCTTCTCAAGACTGCATTCGAGCATAGGGAAAAAACTAAAATTAATCCAGAAGAATTCCGTAGAACAGGTAAAAAATTTCAGAACATGGAAGGATTGTTAAGAAAACGTTTAAGTTTTAACATTTATGTAACGCCCCCAACTGACCTTCCCAACTTTGGGGTGCGCTACAGTCGTGGTGTTATTTTCGAAATACTCCCTTCGTCTCATAACATTAGTCCTGTTTTCCTTTTTCGTATGTCCCAAATATTAGTCATCTTTCCTAAAATGGAAAAGTAATATACACTCACTAATAAAATATTAATTTCCTCTATCTCTACTCGCATTGGTATCTGTACCGGAATGAAACAAGACTAATGTTATGAAATGGAGGGAGTATATAATTGCAATTCTTTATCTTTTTAAATAGGAAATTACTTGTTTTAATAAAGGTTTTTTTATAGTTAGTCAATCTAGTAGAACAACATAAAAATAAATATATTGGAAGAAGTTAACTAAAATAATCCAGAAATAAGTTTCCCATGTAATAGATGAAAGAAAATGCCCTAAATGGATACACATATTTACACTAAAATCTTAATTTCTAATATTTTTATATCCAAAGAATTGGACATTTATATATAATAAGAGACTTAGATATGACTCTTCCTTATTTTCTCTTTATTCAAACAAAGGTTGCCTAATTTAAACTAATTGCTAAATATGTGTACGATTTGGTCGAAACCGTCTAGATTTGCTAAACCAAATGAATTTTGTAAGTTTCTGAGAAGTTAATTAGCCGAGCAGTTAAAAAAAATTCAAATTGGATAATTTAATTTAGCCGATGTTTTGAAGTGTGTAACTAACTGTTCGGCTGGATTGATCATAATTATAATATACTAGAATTATACCCGTGCGTTGCACAGAATTATTTTTTATACTTATATTTAAATTTTGATATAAGATAATATATTTATGTTAAAATTTATATTTCATCCTAATAAACTTAAGTATTATATATATTAAATTTTTTTAATATTTAAAAAAATTGTATAAAGAACACTAAATAAGGATATATACTTATAAAAATATAAGTAGTATTTATCAGATGAATAAGCAAAAATATTTTTCAATTGAAAAATATTATATTCTAAACTGCATTAATAACATATGTGGATATATTAAATTTCCAATGTATTAATTGAATAACTTTGACATCTTTTACACATATTAATTATTATGTTTTTTAATATTTTAGCTTAGATATATTTAATTCGTCTATGTTATCTCATAAGTAAAAATCATCAAATTTTTATATTGTACAAAATACATATTTTTTAATTAAAGTGTATAGATTATAAACTTAGTAATATTTAGAACTTTAATTTCCGTAAAAAAATCATATTTATTATTTAAATTTGGAATATGGGTGGAAGAACACAATAAATAAATTTTTTTTTAATTGGAAATATAATCATCTTACAAAAAAATAAAGAATAATTGCAAGACAATCATGAATTTATTTAATATATTTTATTTGGTGTTGCACTTTTTTTAAAAATTTTGGAGGAAAATTTATGGGACTCCTTTAGTATATTATATAGATTTTAAATATAATAATATTAATCAAAAAATATTTTCATTTAATTATTTTAATATAAAAGCTCGAGCTTTTTTTTTTTTTTTCTAATTGCACCACTGTAAATCAACATCTTTTTGTTTCTCTTTTGCGGTTGCACGACTTTATTTCTTTATGATTTATAATTGATGACAAACGAAATATTCATATTAGATTTATTATTTACATAATTTGTTGAATTAATATTCAAAATGGTAAAAATGAATTATTAATTGAGAACATCACACTACAAGAAAATTTGAGATTTGCGACGGGATTTGCGACCAAATGAAAAATTGGTCGCTATTTCGCGACAGACTGGCGACGGAATTGCAACCGAATTAATATCTAAATTTAGCAACGAAATTGCAACAAAAAATCTCGTTGCTAAAATTTTGCGACCAAATCGCGACGGAATTTCCCGTCGCTAAACTTAGCGACCGGAAACGCCGTCGCAAATTGGTCTCTAAATCGCGAAATTTTTTATACTTATATTTTCTAAAACATATTATAATTGATTAATGTATTTGGTCCAATGGTACAAGGCGGGGGTTGCGCGCGGGAGGTCATGAGTTCGAATCCTTCCAGACGCAACCACCAAATTTCAAGGTTGACCAGATCGGACCGGTTCGCGATGGTTGGCTTGGCTAATAATCGGTTCACCATAAAATAATTATAATATTTTTTTTGAAAAAAATTGGCGACGGATTCGCGACGGAAAAACCCGTCGCAAAAATTTAGCGACGGAAAATCCCGTCGCGAATCGGTCGCAAAAATTTGCGACGGATTTTATTTTTGGTCGCTAATTATTTAGCGACGAGGACTTTTGCGACGGGAAAAATCGGTCGCAAATCCGTCGCAAAACTTGATTTGCGACGGGAAAATGTGTCATTCGCGACCAAAATTCCCGTCGCGAATTTGTGAATTTTTTGTAGTGTCAATAAGGGTACATAAAGTTAATTTGTTCTAAGCAAGCTAATTCAGTTGAGAGAGAGGACCGTGTCTGTGTTAGGGAGCCGGCAACATCCCTTTGCATTTCTCCCCCTCCAAGCTGAGAGAGATATGTGACAACTCTTGAAAAGAGTTATATCCCTTCTCTTTATTGTTGTTTCAAGAGTTTATCGCCTTTGTTTAGCTTATGTTCGTTGTAATTGTTCTTGGGTTTAGGTATTTAGTACCTTGTATGCTTATGTAGATTTTCAGGTAGAAATAGTGTTGTTTTTTGAGGAAATGTGGTTTTAATTCTTGCAGATTGTTGGTAATTCGGGTACTTTGTGGTAAATTCCCTATATAAAATATTTAATTTTTTCGTAATTAAACATTACCAGCTTAATCTACGCGATGAGTAGATAATAGTGGTATATTTATTTTCTCAAATTCGAATTCCGGTGAGTCAGAAATGAGTCCACGAAGTGACACGATTACATAAGAAGTTATGTAATAAATGAAGTGTCCCACATTGATTAATTAATCTAATTAATCTATATTTAAATACCTTTATGGTTGAGGTGCGCAATAACCAAGTGTGCAGTGTATGTGGCACCCGGTGGCGTCCTCGCGCTCTGCAGCCGCAGCTCGCCCCGAGCCTGAGCTCGACCTCGGTCCCGGCTCGGTTCTTGGCAATTGGTCTTTGGGCTCTTAGGTCCTTGGCTTGGCTTGGTATGCTGTGCTTTATCTTTTTGGGCACTTGAAGTCAGCCTGCGGGCTCGACACGTGGACTGTCGACGTGGCTAGACCAGTCGACGTGGTGAACACTATGCATGTGACGTGGCTGACTCATCAGCCACGTGTTGCAATTGAGTGTGGTTGATTGGTGCGTCGGTTATGACCGTGATTCACGCCTGTAAAGGCTCCAGCCTTGATGGAGAGACAGGCTCCCACTGGTGGAACATGTCTTTAAATAGGCATGCATAGAAGCTATCTCCTATCGCCCAGATAGAGAACAAATGTGTTCCATGTAACCAGACAAGAGACAAGCTCACATAGCCTTATACTGCATCATTATTCCCATATTGCTGCATATTTTTCGTTGTTCTTCAGCAACTCAGTTTCACCTCGGTTCAGTTCGCCGGAGCCTTTCCGATTGCGGTGCTGTCGGATAAAGTTGTTTAACCTTTGGGGACAATCACCGTTCAACGAGCACAATGTTGGCGAATTTGTTCTGTGGGAAGAGGGCTTCCTCGATTCGGCTGTGTTTTATTTAATTTAATTTAATTTATTTTATTTTTTCTCGTACTAGCAGTTCTTGCAGTATTACTTGTAAAAACTTGTTGTACTATACATAATTTGTTGCAGTGTTTTCAATCCTGTACCACAGATCTCATATCCAACATAGATGTCCTTAATCCAAAATTAAGCCCGAGCCTAATGCTGAGTCGATGTTGGAGCACCACAAAGCTAGCAATTTAAGAGTCAAAGTCAGAGTTGTAAGGGAGGACCAGCACTAATGATATGGCAAAGGGTTACCAAATTGAGCTGGAAATCAAATTAGGCTGAAATCTATGCCACATCATCAAGATTAATTTTGGAAACTCGTCTATAAGAGTAGAGATGTCAATCGGATTTATTTATTGAATTTCGGGTTAATCAGTCCAATTTAAATTGGGTTGAAAATTTTCCGGGCTAAGAAATTTTGACCCTAACCCTAATTCTTCAGTGTTCGGGCTAGCCTAACGGACTATTAAATTTATTAATTATTTTTTATATTTAATATTTGTTCACTCTTTCAATATTTTAAGTAACAAAAAATAAAAAAAAACATTAATTCTCTCTTATAAAAAATGCACAACATATCACAAATTTTTATATAATGATAAATTTAACTATTAAAATGTAATATCCCGAATTTAAATTAAATGATACATAGCTTAAATAAAGGGATTATTTTATTAAAGCCCTCAATTTCTCGTTACCCAGTTTTCGATACATGTGGTCGAATGCATGTCCGCTTCATGAAATCAAAATTCTTATGGGTATGTTTTTAGAAATTCTAAGTAGCCATGCAAATAAATTTTACGTAGGAAACCTGTGCACAATGAATCGGGGTTTCTAGCGTATTTTGGATACGTTAAAATACACAACTTGCACCCGAAAACTTTGTTTCTTTCACCGAGCTAGGGTATACTTGAGAATGATTTATAAAAATCTTAGAAACAATCGGAAAAAAATTCTGAGACCCGTAGAATATTTTATGATTTTTTGAACCGTTGAGTTCGGGGCAAAAACGGAGAAGTATAACTCGTGATTTAGAGTATTTCTGTGGATGACCGTTTTTCAAAATGTACAATGCATGTCGAATTAAGAATCAACGAAGGTTGATTAGGAAAGTTATTACATGAAATATCGAATACAGAGTCGCGACCAATAGGATCGTGCCATGTGGCGCATTATCTATTCAACAACTTGCTCAATCATTATTATTATGGCGGAAAATTGCGGCACACGATTCAACCTTTGAACAAAATGAAAAAAGAGGAAAAATGGATGCACGCAGCTCATTTCACCACTCCGCCACCCGCAACACCATATTTCCTGTCCCGTTTTCTTTCACATTTTTTGATCAACTGAGCGAGAATCAGACCTCAATTTCTATAGACCAAAGAAAAATCGTGCTCCAAGCTTTCCATAGCCACTGGAATCGGCCAATTCCATCGAGTATTGTGCGAGATACACCTGCATTTACAGAGCTCATTGGTAAGGTTTATCAATACCATAACCTTCAAAGAAACTTCGATTGAACATTGATGAACCCATGTATAATCTATATATTCTTGTTCCTTATGATTTGGGGAGTCTTTTTGTAGTTTTGGATCATCATCACCATCGCTCAATTGCCGGAACCGCTGCAAAAAAGGAGAACGCAGGTGAGGGTTTTCCACCTTTCTTCATGCGTAAGTTCTCATATTTATGTTGCTTTAATCATTGATCCATGCATCCCATCATATTCCTAGTAGTGTATAGAGGTCAGGGATGAGTCGAGAGTAGATGGTTTTGCTGGAAATGGTCGTGGTGGCCATCGAATATCTCACTGCTTGCGCGAGCTGCTACTGTCAACTGCGCATTGATTGATGCTGCCGACATAGATCGATGTGGCTTGCATTGGTTGTCATGGCTGGCATCGGCCGACATGGCTGGCGGCGGTCGACGCAGAATGACAACAACTTGTTTTACATGTTTTCTTACCCATTTCTGATCGGATTCTCTACATCATCAATGCATGGGTGTTTATATTGAATTTGAAGCAGGATATAGTCATTTATATGCGATTAGAACTAAATTCAGACGTCCAAAATTGATTATATTGAATCATTCAAATACGGTAACATGTTGAATCATTTATCATGTAAATAAATTCCAAATTAATTTATTTTCTAGCTGTGGACTTATTGACCGAGTTGATGATAGATGGAAGAGTCCCATTCAAATTCAATATACAGATGGTGCATGTTGGGTAGTTGGGTTCATGTTCGTCATGTTGTTGTGTTAATCCATCTTAAGACTTGAAATACGTGATAACATTAGTTGGGACACTTATTTATCACCACTAGGTAATCTACCTAATTTGTTGTATTCTCCTGTGTTTTCAATTGAAGGAAACACAAGGTGACTAGAGAGATTTTCAATCACGAACCTAATTACTTGTGCAGTATCTATAAGCTTTAGACGTAGGGACAATTTTATGCCTATTTTCACTTGTGTTTGAGCTGCAAGCTCTATTTTCTGAAAAAGATGCATACTGATTTGTTTTAAACTGACTGTCTATGCCTAAATGTTTCGATTTCATATTTGTTCCTCTGGTCAACCGTAGTTGTCCAGAGAGAATTGGTTTAATGAGAATAGAACCAAGATTTGTCGGGGATCCTGAGCTAAGACTCATAAACCCGGAGCGCATTAATCATCCGTTTTCTAGAGCTAGGCTCAGACTTGGTCACTCAATAGAGAATTGATAACATCCTACGCAACCTGCAAGCTAAAATTTTAAGTTGCATCCAATTTTTTGAGTGGCCTTGTACACTCCATGATTTTATGATTGAAAACGATTTCCAAATGTCAAGCATGATTTGATGTTCATTATGAACTATTTTGAACGATCATGTTCACTGATATATTGATGATGATGATTGAAAACTTTTAAGTGCTATGCATTTATGCTATTTGTTAACGTAGAACTTGATATCCGCTAACCTTGCTTTATTTGTCTAACCATGAGCATGACTCTCTTTAGCCTATCTTGTTGATGATTGTTTTGTCTATTGTAGAGTCGAGCTCATATTGACATTACTTTGCATATGCTCCTGTTGCTTTATTGATTAACTTTGACATTGTGGGATAATTATTGCAACTTGTTAATTTTTTTGAATTGATTTTTGATAAATTATTTTTTACGTTCAATTAATTCAAATATTTGGCTTGTGATATGTGTGTAAAATGACCTATATTTCGATGTGTGAGTGTGCATGTTTGCGTTCATTTTACCCTCATATCATATGCTTTTGTTGTTCTTTTGTCGTGTTTTTTGCATTTTTGTGTTTTGAATATTGTAGGATAGGTTTTGAGCATATTATAGCAGTTTTGGTGGAGTTTTAGAGGCAAATCGCCCGAGTTTGGAGTCCAAAGAGGTTAGGCTCACCCTAGCAGAGAAAAAGGAAGAGTTTCGGAGTTTGGAGGAGCTGCCCGACCGAGCGAAGCAGGCTCGGCCAAGCCAAGCGGACAGAGGGCTCGCTCGGCTGAGCTCTACAGGCTAGACCGAGCCGTACTGACAGAGAGCAGGCTCGACCGAGCGAGGTTGGCCCGGGCGAGCCAGTTCGAGATTTTTCAGTCCTGCGGTTTCCAGCATGGCTCGGGCGAGCCATGGGTGGCTCGGGTGATCCGAGGCCCTGGGAGCTCGTCTACAAAAGGGGGATTTTTGCATTTTAAAAGAACTTTTGGTCAGATTTCGAATAACCGTCACGAGAGTTCTCTCTAGATTCATCTCCAAACCATTCCCCATCCACATTCAAGGAGATTCAAGCCAAATTCTTCCAACTTGGTGAAGATCTAACAAGGAAGGAAGGTAGATTGAGTCCAAGGAAGGCAATCAAAGAAGATCATACTTAGACCTTGATATTTTGTAAATGGATTCTCTCATTTCTCTTATTGATTTGTACTCAATTCAAGGTATGTAGAACTAAATTCATATGTGAGTGTTGTAGGATGGATATTGTGATGAGTTGATATCAAATTTGCTTGTTTACTTTCCTTTGAGGGATTGAATTGCACTTGAGCTTTTCCTTATCTCTTATGTGTAGGTAATAGCCAGCCTTAGAGGTAGTTGATGTGAACGCTGCAGCCAACATGGGGGCGGAATCATCGTGAAAAGTGTATATTCTTACGATTTTAGTTCCAATTCCTGTGCGGGGCTAGGTCGTAGGGCGATAATTGACAATCGATTGGGAGTGATCTAGGGGTTAATAACGTAGCTGTTTGCTATTCCTAGTGTCATCTACCGTTAGTTTTCCGTAGCAAGTGGCTAGCGAATGTAGGGTCAATTGCTCAACCTCCTAGGGATTAAACTTGGTTTACAACATATTTTGATTCAACTTGGAACAATAGAAATTCAATCAACACTCACTATCTTCTTATTGTTGAACTTGAGATTTTGATCTACCTAAGCAAGTTATTAAATTGTTTTGTCTTGTGAAGTACAATTACATGTTTTGTTATTGCTTTGTTGCTTGTATGCTTGATTACATTCTATTTTGCCTAGTTAAACAATTACCAACGACTATGATTTGCCTAGCTATTTGAACCTTCAAAGAAGTAAATGGTTTTTACTTGAGCGAATTGAAAAGTACTCAGATTGATAAAATTTAACGTGAAGATAGTGTTACATTTCACCATCGTCACGTTTTTGGTGCCGTTGCCGGGGAATCTTCTAGTAGGTCTTGTGAAATTATTGAAAGTTTGAAGGAGTGTATGCTAGGTGTTTGAGGAAATGTTTGTGTGAATATTGTTACTAACATTTGTTTGCTAATTGTTCTAGTTTGTTTAGTTGAATTGTTTTGCTTTGTAATTTGTTTTGTTGATTTTTCCTAGGTAGTTTATGATCACTCGATCAAAGGCTAGGGAGCTTGAGGCAAGGAAAATTCAAGAAAGAGGAGGAAATATTCAAATTGGTTTTCATATGGCTAACCATGGAGAGGACACGGTTAGGATTGAAGAGTTAGAGAGACAACTCGAGTTGATGAAAGCTATGTTAAATGAGATGAATGGTCCTCGGAGACCACTTCAAAACCTTTTTCGACCTCAAGGGGAACCGTTAACGGGAGGCTTTCGGTTAGGAGTGAATGCCACGCAATTTGAGATAAAGCCACAGTTGGTCCAAATGATACAAAACAACCAATTTGGGGGACACGTAACCGAGGATCCAAATGTTCATATATCTCAATTTCTGGAGATTACGGATACTATAAAGATCAACCAAGTGCCCCAAGATCAAATACGACTGCGGTTATTCTCATTTTCCTTGAGGGATGGAGCTAGGAATTGGTTTGAAGGTTTAGACAAATCGAATATTGTCACTTGGGAAGAATTGAGAGAAAAGTTTCTATTGAAGTTTTTTCCACCGAGTTTGACTTTGAAGAGAAGGGCCGATATCACGTCGTTTGGGCAAAGATACAATGAGCCTCTTTATGAAGCTTGGGATCGGTTCCGAGAGCTTCTACGCAAGTGTCCAAGACATGGTCTTTCTCGGAGTCAACAAATTTGTCAATTCTATGGGGTACTAAACTATGATACGAAAGTGATGATGGATGCTTCATCGGATGGTGCATTCTTAGATCAAGAAGAGGAAGAAGCTTGGAGGACAATTGAGAAAATGGCCGAAAATAGTATCCATTGGCCCAAGGAACGGAAAGATTATCGATCGATCAAATCGGTCAACGAAGCTAAGGAAAGTAAGGAATTTAAGGAGCAAATAGCAGCCATGCAAAGGAAGCTTGACGCATTGTCTACTTCGGGGAATCAAAATGAGGAAATGATGGTGGTTCGACATGAAGAGTCCTTCCCGGAAAGTGTTAATTTTGTTTATCAAAGGATGGGATACAATGGTCGTCCTCAATACAATACACCGGGTAACATGTAATACCATCCGTCTAACCGGTTTCATATGTAAGTGTTGTAGAATGGATATTGTGATGAGTTGATATCAAATTTGCTTGTTTACTTTCCTTTGAGGGATTGAATTGCACTTGAGCTTTTTCCTTATCTCTTAGGTGTGGGTAATAGCCAGCCTTAGAGGTAGTTGATGTGAACGCTGCAACCAACACGCAGGCGGAATCATTGTGAAAAGTGTATATTCGTACGATTTTAGTTCCAATCCCTGTGCAGGGCTAGGTCGTAGGGCGATAATTGACGGTCGATTGGGAGTGATCTAGGGGTTAATAACGTAGCTGTTTGCTATTCCTAGTGTCATCTACCGTTTGTTTTCCGTAGCAAGTGGCTAGCGAATGTAGGGTCAATTGCTCAACCTCCTAGGGATTAAACTTGGTTTACAACATAGTTTGATTCAACTTGGAACAATAGAAATTCAATCAACACTCACGATCTTCTTATTGTTGAACTTGAGATTTTGATCTACCTAAGCAAGTTATTAAATTGTTTTGGCTTGTGAAGTACAATCACATGTTTTGTTATTGCTTTGTTGTTTGTATGCTTGATTACATTCTATTTTGCCTAGTTAAACAATTACCAACGACTATGATTTGCCTAGCTATTTGAACCTTCAAACAAGTAAATGGTTTTCACTTGAGCGAATTGAAAAGTACTCGGATTGATAAAATTTAACGTGAAGATAGTGTTGCATTTCAGCTTGTGAGTATGTTTGATAAATGATTGAAAGCTTGTTGAACCCTGTAAAGGAAATAGTACATGTATAGCCTATAGGGGGCTAGAGTATGGTGGATGAGGTTAGACGACTGATGTGGCTACTTCATCTCGCAGAGAGCTATCATAGTTGCATATGAGTTCAACAATGCCACGACCGTTGTGACACGAGATTATGAACTAGTGGTCGTGAGCTGTGAGCGGATCGTTGCTTACCATCACAATATTCATCGGGAGTACAGTATGCCTTCCACCGTGGTTATGTGAGTTGAGTCAGTATGTTAGCATTAAGATCTAAAGGACCCTTGACTCTGTATATCGGAGGAATGTAGTGCCACCGAGACATAGAGTCCATACAGGTAAGACTGGGAAATGATTAAGATTTTAAAACAACCTCGACTGAGTCATGGGATGAGAGATAGCGGGAGGAGTGGCATGCATCATTACTTGTTTTATGATTTTGATTCAGCACAAACATACTAATCTACTGTGATACATGGATAGCATTAAAAACATCATGACCGAAATGTTTTGCAGCTATGTGCAACATAGATGCCAGACACTTCCCGAGTTTTTGATTGATTACTTACGTTTATGGGAACTCGCGTACCACTTCAAGGAGGTGAGTAATTTCGAGGGCATCGACCGCCTTGTTAATCTCCTATTGGGTGAATGGGTCCATTGGGCCCCAGAGCTATTATTGCGTTATACCTGCACGAGATACTTTCATGGGTTCGTATTGGACATTCTGCAGCACGTGATTCTTGTTGGACACCCTTCGCCAGGAGCTTATTTATACATCCCCATTCCTGATATGGTTGATGTACCGACCTGGGGACCACCACTGCCAGTTAGGGCACCGCCTAACTAAGATTCTCACACCTTTCCCTCACTAGAGGCAATTGTTGTGTACTGCAATGTATAAACAGAACAATGCGCAAGTGCATGCAATCAACAAGTAGTATAGTCCTAGAGACCAGATATCGAACCATAGAGAGAGTATGATTAAGCCGTGCACATGAAATTGCTTGCAAATCAAGTTGGGTGTGGTGCATACTCTATCTAAAAGTGCAATAAAATAAAATAACAATGCAAGGTGAAACGAACAAGTTTAACTATCCTTCTTATCACATATTTATCATATAACTTCTGAATCACGGAACAATAAAGATGAAAACACACTTGAGCTATGGAAATTCTAAATTGTCACTATCCTATATGCTAAAGAATGGATCTCACACACCTCTTAGTCTTAAAACCACACAATAATGCCTAGCAAGTTGTTACTCTACTAGATCTACAATCTCCTGCCATACATCATATGTTTATGCATGACATGATATTCGAATTCACAAAATCAAAATAGGGGTCAATATTAAGCCACACTTTTTCATATGTCTACAAAATAAGCATGGTTGATCGTGATTCCCTCATCCTATCTATCCTTTCGGCCTTGATAAGTAATAAAACTCTATCCACTATCTTGCTCAAGAGATCAAACATTCCAAATCAAGATTAAACTCAAATTTATGCAAAATTAACCATTAACATATAATCAAGATCAAATAGAAAATCCACAACTTAAGTGCTTGATAGTTTAGCTCATACTTAAACTAAAAATATAAGAAAACATAAGGTCATTCATCATCCTATGTCCTAGGATTTACAAAAGCTGAATTAAAATAATAAAAACTCAGGTAATGATCTTCAAACTAGCCGGATTCTTAACTTGCACTGAAAGCTTTCTCCTTCCAGGAAAAATCCTTTGGCTAACTCTCTCTAGAATATCTCCTTGTGTGTTTGTGTGTGTATTGTTGCTTCCTTCACACTTCTATTTATTGATTATCTTTTTCCACACAAGATTCTTCCACGTGGCTGCCCATTTTGCCCATCCTGTTCTGGCTTAGCTTGCACTTTGACACCTGTCCCAATTTACAGTCAATATCCAAAAGTAGCTGCTCTTTTTCGAGAAGTTGTCCCCCAAAAAAATATTCTTCAAATTGTTTCATTGCGACTCCTGTGCTCAAGCATAACACTTCGCTAGAATGCAGCTAGAAAGCTTTAAGCATACAGAATCTGGCGATAACCCTCACAAAAACTTGCAAAAACTTATTAAACACTAAAAATAACAAAATAAAGCATACATGCAACTAAGAAACAAATAAGTAATAAAATACCTTAAACTAGGACCAATTTTATTAGAACAACATCATAAACAAGCTTTAAAAAAGCATAAGATAACTCTTTATGAGTGTTATCAACCCCCCCCCCAAATTTATGGTGTTTCTTGTCCCCAAGCTATCAAACTAAGACTCAAACAAACACAACCACATAAAATTCCACTCTAATCTAGTCGATTTCCAATCTCATCAGCCCTCAGCGAAAAGTTAAAAAGAAAAACATAATAATAACCTTTCAACTAATCGAGCTTCAATCACCACAATCTCTTAAGTTTAATTAAATACACCAATCAAGTTTGAAAGCCAAAGTTCCAAAACAAAAATTTTGCAATGATAGTTGGTATATTTTCATGTTTAACCTTAATTAACACTGAAGTACCTTTGATCATCAATGTCACTATTTTTGAATACCTATCAACCTTGAGCTTTCTCTCCACTATTGGGACTCATACTAAACTTAGATGAAAGGTCTTCAAGAGCTTTTCATGTTAGACCATTGATAAACACTCATTTTGTGCATTTTACTGATGTGAATCTGCTCACTGTTGACCTTAGATTAGACCATTACGTGATATTTTGATGCATTATTCATATTCTTTAAGGAATTATTACGTTTGGGTTGATTTTTGGTTGTTTATGAAGATTTCACGCACAATTGAGTTGTTTACAAGATTTGACCAAATACCATGGGACCAATTGATGCTAACTTGCATTGGGAAAAGGAAGAAATGAGAAAAAATTGAAGAAAAAGCCAAATTTTTGTTCCTAACAAAATCGGCGACCCAAATTATGAAATCGGCGATCACCGAAATTGTATCTGGGTCGCCGATTTTGTAATTTTACCCGTTTTGTTATGGTGCATTTTCGGCGACCTAAGGAGACAAACCCCGATCGTCAATCGTGCTTTATGGGTCGCCGAACAGGTAAATCTGACCAATTTTGGCCCAAATCCCATATCTTTCAAGATTTGAAGAAGATGAGTAAAAATAGAAGCTTCCAAGACTAAAAAACGTTCCTTTACCCTTATTTTCGAAATTATAGAGCTAGAGAGAGCAGAACAGAGCAGAATTCAAAGTACGAAGACTGAAGACTTGAAATCGAAGACTACGGGTTTTGGGTTTTCATGTTTTCTATATTTTTGACTCTGTACTTCCTTGTTTTTATGGAACTTAGCATGATTGGCTAAGTCTTTTGAGGATTCTAGGGTTTTGAAACTTGTTGAATAATTATTCCGTCGTTTATATGATTTGATTTTCCCTTTTTATCAATGTTTTAATTATATCTGAGCTTTTCTTTAATTATGAGATACTGGCCATTGATTGTAATTCAAATTGGTCATTTTTGAACCGAGAGGTCTAGGTTATTGATTAAGATGAAAATTAATTAAATTTAATAGGTCAATTATCCGAGAGGAATTTGAACTATTGAAGGGTTTTAAAAAATCTAAGATTTTTATCAGGAGTAAAAGTCCCTTTGCGCATCCGAGATGAGTCATTGGGTCTTTTATTTCCAAGTTTTAGAGTCCGAGAGGGTCACCTGATAACGTTTATGAGATTAACTCACATTTTTGGAAATTAAATTGGAATTGGATTACATAAATGATTGTTTGATTGTTCTTCATAGTGGACTACCCTAGAATCCTGTTTTCTCATATTTTCTACATTCGATATTTTTAATTGCCTTTCTAATTAAATCAATTTTAAATATTGCCTCGTTTAAATAAACACACTTCTCTACCGGTTGTCTAGATAGTAGTAACATATCTGTGTTTTAGTGCTTGATTATATTTCGAGCCTGCAATCTTTGTGTTCGATAAATTATTACTTCCCCTCTGCAATGGTCTGTACACTTGCAGTTTTAGCGTCTTGCAAAACAAGCTATCAAGTTTTTGGCGTCGTTTCCGGGGATTGCATAGATTTATAATTGACACTATATCTGATATTACGCTATTTACTCTACACTTTATTTTTACGCATTTTTATTTTGTTTTCTGTGTTAATCACTTATGGTGTTTTGTTTCAGGTAGTATATGCGAACCAGATCGAAGGGTCCAGTACTTGAACCCATAGATCCGGAAATCGAATCCACCTGTCGAAGGAATTCTGCCAGAAGAAAGTTGGCATTCCCAATGGCCGACAACAATCAAGCAGCGTAGATAGCCGAGCTGCAGAGGCAACTGCAAGAGGTGAATTTGAGACTACAGGAGCAGCAGCCTCCACAAGTGCCTCAACAGCCGACCATTGATGAGCTGTACGAGCTAATGACTGACCAGCATCGCCATGCTGATTTCGGATTGAAGGTGAACACACCCACTTTTGAGCTGAAGACTAGTCTGATTCATACTGCTCAGCAGAAACAGTTTGGGGGTTACCATCTGAAGACCCTCATGTGCATGTCCAGTCTTTCCTACTCCTGTGCGACACGGTCAAACACAATTAGGTGCCGGTGGACTACATCAGATTAAGGCTATTTCACTTCACACTGCGTGATAGAGCCCTATCTTGGTATCTGTCGCTGAATCGCAGTGAAATTACTACTTGGGAGGAACTCTGTAAGTTGTTCCTGATCCAATTCTTCCCACCCAACAAGATCATCATGCTACAGACTCAAATTGCCCAGTTTAGGCAATTTTCTGGAGAGTCTCTCTTTGAGGCATGGAGGCGCTACAAGGATCTATTGCGTGCATGCCCGTGTCATGGATTTACTGAGAAGCAGCTAATTTGCTACTTTTATGGAGGGCTTGATGATGAAACCCAGAAGCACATGAGAGCTTCAACTGGAGGGTCACTTACTGCTAGACCTCCACAGGAAGGGTTGAAGCTGCTGGAGACTATGGCAAAAAGTGAGTACAACTGGCCCGCAGACAGGAATGCGCGCAGGGTGGCGACAGTTGATGACACTGGGGATCTGGTTACTGAAATTAAACTGATGAGACAAGAGGTGGCTGCTTCCACCAAATCACTGGAAACCCGTCTTACTAAGCTGGAGAACAACATGCCTCAACAGGGATTTGATCAGGGGGCTTGATATGTGTGTAAAATGACCTATATTTCGATGTGTGAGCGTGCATGTTTCCGTTCATTTTACCCTCATATCATATGTTTTCATTGTTCTTTTGTCGTGTTTTCGTGTGTTTGTGTTTTGAATGTTGTAGGACGAGATTTGAGCATATTATAGCATTTTTGGTGGAGTTTTGGAGGTAAATCGCCGAGTTTGGAGTCCAAGGAGGATAGGCTAGCACGAGCGGAGCGAAAGGAAGGATTTCAGAGTTTGGAGGAGCCGCCCGGCCGAGCGAAGCAGGCTCAGCCGAGCTAAGCCGGACAGAGGGCTCGCTCGACCGAGCTCTGCAGGCTCGACCAAGCCCTGCCAACAGAGAGCAGGCTCGGTCTAGCGGGTCTGACTCGATCGAGCCAGACCAGGATTTCAAGGATTCTGGCGGTTTCTTCCCCTTGCTCGGGCGATCCGAGGCCCTGGGAACTCGTTTATAAAAGGGGGATTTTTGCATTTTCAAAGAACTTTTGGTCAGATTTTCAATAACCGTCACGAGAGTTCTCTCTAGATTCATCTCCAAACCGTTCCCCATCCACATTTCAAGTAGATTCAAGCTAAATTCTTCCAATTTGGTGAGGAATTAGAAGGAAGGAAGGTAGATCAAGTCCAAGGAAGGCAATCAAAGGAGATCATACTTAGACCTTGAAATTTTGTAATGGATTCTCTCTTTTCTCTTATTGATTTGTACTCAATTCAAGGTATCAAGAACTAAATTCAATTGTGAGTGTTGTAGAATGGATATTGTGATGAGTTGATATCAAATTTGCTTGTTTACTTTCCTTTGAGGGATTGAATTGCACTTGAGCCTATTCTTTATCTCTTAGGTGTAGGTAATAAGCAACCTTAGAGGTAGTTGACGTGAACGCTGCAGCCAACACGCGGGCAGAATCGTCGTGATAAGTGTAAATTCTTACGATTTTAGTTCTAATCCATGTGCGGGGCTAGGTCGTAGGGCGATAATTGACGGTCGATTGGGAGTGATCTAGGGGTTAATAATGTAGCTGTTTGCAATTCCTAGTGTCATCTACCACTAGTTTTCTGTAGCAAGTGGCTAGCGAGTGTGTGGTCGATTGCTCAAACTCCTAGGGATTAAATTTTGTTTACAACATAGTTGATTCAACTTGGAACAATAGAAATTCCATCAACACTCACTATCTTCTTATTGTTGAAATGTGAGATTTTGATCTACCTTAGCGAGTTATTCAATTGAATTGGTTTGATAAGTTTGATTACATGTTTTTTTATTGTTTTGTTACTTGTATGCTTGATACATTCTACTTTGCCTAGTTAAACAAAACCAACGACTATGTCTAGCCTAGCCATTAAACCTTCAAACAAGTAAATAATTTTCATTTGAGTGAATTGAAAAGTACTCGGATTGATAAAATTTAACATGAAGATAGTGTTGCATTTCACCGTCGTCACATTTTTGGTGCCGTTGCCGGGGAATCTTCTAGTAGGTCTTGTGAAATTATTGAAAGTTTGAAGGAGTGTATGCTAGGTGTTTGAGGAAATGTTTGTGTGAATATTGTTACTAACATTTGCTTGCTAATTGTTCTAGTTTGTTTAGTTGAATTGTTTTGCTTTGTAATTTGTTTTGCTGATTTTTCTTAGGTAGTTTACGATCACAAGAACAAAAACTCGGCTACTTGAGAAAGCTAAAATGGAGAATCAAAGAGGAGACGCCAAGGAGAGATTGGATAATTTACAAAGGCAAGTGGAGGAGATGAAAGCAAAAATGTTGGATAAACAAAGACCACGAAAGCCCCTTCGAAGCGTATATGAGAAGATGTTTGAATGTAATTACCAATGGATGAAAGAGCAAAGGGATTATAATATGGTGAAGGTTGAGAAGAAGCATAGAGAAAGTGATATGTGGAGGAGAAAATTGGATCAAATGCAAGAACAATTAAACTTGTTGAGGAGGCCACGTAGAGATAGTGAGGTGGTGAATGAAAGAATGTTTGAGAAGTATGAGGGGAAAATCGAAGAGACTCCAACACAAGAATCAACCGTTGCCAAGCCATGGAATGAAATGGATCATGAAGAGAGAGTTTCAAAGGACACGAAACTAATTCCGAGGATGAGTGGCAATGAGATTAATGAAGGCATGGGGGATAAGAGTGCAAGCATTGTGATGAAATCCAAGGAAAGTGTGAGTGATGTTGAAGAGGAAAAGGCAATGGAATATACGAAGATGAAGAGAGATGAAGTCAAAGAAGAGGAGATAGAAGTGGTGCAAGAGGAAGAACCAAAAAAGGAGGGTGAAGAGTTACCTCAAGAATATGAGGAGGATATGGGCACCAACGGGTTGGTGCAACATGAGGATTGTATAAAGATAGATGATAACGAGATACCTTCATCCGAGGAAATTCAAGAAATTCTAGTTTTTGCACAACTATTGGAAGAAGAGTGTGAGGAGAAGTCTATAACAGGAGGACTATGTGGAGAAATGTTGAAAATGAGGACTATGTGGAGAAATGGTGTTTGCTTTTCATTTCCGGTTAGTAGACAATGTTGAAAAGGAGGTGGTGCTAACAAAGAAGGTGAATGAGGTTTACGAGTTAGCTGATAAAGAAGACAGATTGAGGAGATGTAATAATCCCGATGGTGTATTTGAAAGGTCATTGGTGATTGAGACATGGTTAGATGGGCTGTTAGATAGCATGCTTGTGTTGAGAAAATTTCGAGTAGTAATGAGTGTAAGTTTGGTTGGAGGTAGCCTAGGAAAAAGATCAATCGACGAGTTTCTTCCAAGCAATGTGCGATCGGTAGAGAAAGGTATACTCAAAATTCACAAGGTTTTTGTCAATGGATGACATGGTAAGGTCGTCTAGTGATACGTGCGTAAAATGACTTGTATTTGGATATGTGAACATGCTTGTTTGTGGTTATTTTACTCCCGTATCATATGTTTTTGTCGTATTTTGTTTGTGTTTTCGTGTTTTGTGTGTTCGACTTGTGTAGGATAGGTTTTTGGCATAAACAAGCATATTTGGTGGAGTTTTGGAGGAAAATCGCAAGGTTTTGGAGTTTGGAGAGCTCGACCGGCCGAGCGTGGGCAGGATCGGCCGAGCGGGACTTCAGAGAGCTTGACCGGCCGAGCCAAGGCAGGATCGGCCGAGCGAAGCAGCAAAGTTGGTTCAGAGAGCTCGACCGGTCGAGCTTGTGCAGGACCGGTCGAGCGAGTTCGGGCTGGGACTTGGCTCGGTCGAGCCATGTTTCGATCGGCCTTCGATCGACCGAGCCAAGTTGATTTTTGGCGGTTTCTGGCAGTTATTGGTGGCCCGGGCGAGCCAAACTTCGACCGGGCGATCCGTGGGCCTGATTGCTTGCATATAAAAGGGGAAAGAGCGGTTATTTGAGGAATTTTTGTCATTTTTCACATACGTTAGCTAGATTTTTCCCTAGATTCCATTTTTCCATTCCAATTCATCATAATCCTAGAGCATCTAGGAGATTAATTCATCTATACTTGGAGGAGATTGAAGATTAAAAGTGGTGGATCAAAACAACCAAATCCAATTTGGGGAAGATTTCTTATTTCTACTTTCAATTTGTAATGACGATCATTGAATTCAACTTTGTAATTGTACAATTGAAAAGTATGAAGTTCTAATTCTCATTGGATGTTGATTTGGATGAGGATGCATGAGATTTAGGTTTAAATATTGCTTGTTTACCTTCCTCTTTGTGATTGAAGCATACTAGAGCTTGTTCTTATTTGTCTAGATGTAGGTAGTCGCTAGTCTAGATGATAATTGACACAATCATTGCAGCCAATACGCGGATAGGCGTGTCTTGATTAGTATGACTTCTTGTGTTCCTTGATCCAATCCCTGTGCGGAGATAGGGCATAGGGCAATGATTTACGAGCTTTTAGGAGTGGTCTAGTGTCCGATAACGTGATGGTTTGAGGACGTTAGTATCATCTACGGTTGGTTCACCGTGACTGGGGATTGACTAGTGTAGGGTAAGAGTTCATCCAATTAGGAATTAAAATGTGTTTACATCGATGATTTACCTAAGTTGATTGCATCCAAGTTCATATCAACATCCTATCTTCCTAATTTGAGCATTTGTGTGTTTTGGTTTACCAAAGTGAGAAAGGAATTTATTGAGTGGATGTTGATTAATTGTTTGATTCATGATTGTAATTCAATATTAGCATAGGTTTACATTACTTGCCTAGTTGATAAATAACTACTCAACGATTAATTTTGACTAGTTATAAGATCTTTGCCGTAGTATCCCGGTACTCTAGTAGGCAAAACGGAGAAGAACCTGGATTTGATATTTTATTCTTTGTGTGGTTGAGAGTTAAATTCCATTGAACTTTTAGCCGCATCAAGTTTTGGCGCCGTTGCCGGGGACTTCATTTAGTAGGTTGCTAGATATTGGGGGAAAAGTGAAGCTTGTAGGCTAGGTGTTTGTTATATTGCTTGTGTGAATAGTTTTGTTTGTAGCTTGTGTTTGATAGTTGATCTTTGGTTTGTTTGATTTAGTTGCTTGTTGGTAATTGGATTGTTTTGTGGAGTGTAGGTTGTATATGATCACGAGGTCTAAGGCTTGTGAACTCTTGGAAAGGAAAGTACAACAAAGAAGAGAAAGTATAGAGATTGATTTGGACATGGCTAATCCGGGGGAAGATACAATGAGGATTGGAGAGTTAGAAAGGCAAATTGAGTTGATGAAGGCGTTGCTTAATGAGAGGAATGGTCCTCGTAGACCACTCCAAAATCTTTTCCGACCTCAAGGAGAGCCGTTGACCGGTGGTTTCCGACTTGGAGTAAATGCCACGCAGTTTGAAATTAAGCCTCAATTGGTTCAAATGATACAAAATAATCAGTTTGGAGGACATGCTACCGAAGATCCGAATGTGCATATATCCCGATTTTTGGAAATCACGGATACCATTAAGATCAATCAAGTTCCTCAAGACTTAATTCGACTGCGATTATTCTCATTTTCATTGAGGGATTCGGCAAGGCATTGGTTTGAGGGTCTAGATAAGACAAATATAGCCACATGGGAAGAGTTAAGGGAGAAGTTCCTCTTCAAATTTTTTCCACCGAGTTTAACCTTGAAGAGAAGGGTAGATATTACTTCATTCGGACAAAGATACGATGAACCTCTATATGAGGCATGGGATAGGTTCCGAGAGCTCCTACGGAAGTGCCCACGCCATGGTCTTTCTAAGAGTCAACAAATCTGCCAATTCTACGGAGGTTTGAATTATGATACGAAGGTTATGATGGATGCTTCTTCGGGAGGTGCATTTCTTGATCAAGAAGAAGAGGATGCTTGGAAGACAATTGAAAAGATGGCCGAAAATAGTTTCCAATGGCCAAGGGAAAGGAAGGATTATAGACCGGTAAAGTCGGTCAATGATGCTTATGAGACGGAAGATTTTAAGGAACAACTCGCACTTATGCAAAGGAAGCTAGATAAGCTATCTACTTCGGGAAGTGGACGAGAGGAGATGATGATACTCAAGCATGATAATGTTTGTTCAGAGAATGTCAATTTCGTCAATCAAAGGATGGGGTACAACAACCATCCTCAATACAATCCTCAAGGAAACATGTATTATAATCCGTCCAACCGTTTCCACCAAAATTTCTCCTATGCAAATCCGAATAACGCTCTAAATCCTCCGATGCAATTGGAAGGAGGTAGTAGTCAAGGGGGATATTCAGGGGGAGGAAGTAGATATGTGTATCAAGAGCCAAGAAGAAATCCTAATGAGGAGATTGATAAGAGGTTCGAGAAATATGATGGGATGTTCGCGGAAATCCAGCTGCAAATTTCGTCGATTGCTAAACAATTAAGTGGAAGGCATCAAGCTGGGAAATTTCCAAGCGACACGGAAACCGTTCAAAAGAAAGGTTGTAATATGATTGAAGATGAAGAGAGGCTTGATGAGAAATTGGAGGTCATGACTCCGAAAGTAGAAAGTGTTGAAATCAAGGAAGATGGAAAAGAGTTGAAGGAAGAGAGTTTGGGAAATGAGAAAGAAGAACAAGTGGAGAAGGTGAATTTCTTTGATTATGTAAGGAAGGGAGACATAGAGATGCCACTTCCGGATGAAATTGAACGAGTTCCCATGTTAGATAAACTTGTTGGTGTTGAGATACCTTTGGATGGGGAACCACAAGAACCGGAAAATCATGAATATGAAGAGAAGACCATTGCTAGCAAAAAGGATGATCCGGGCGGTTTTGTAATAGGTTGTCAAATTGGAGATGTGAAGGTTGAGAAAGCTTTGTGTGATTCCGGTGCTAGCGTGAACATTATGTCTTGGGACCTATACAAAGAATTGGAGGTTGGACACCTTAAACCCACTAATCAAGTTTTGCAACTTGCCAATCAAGCTCTCTTTTGTCCACGTGGAGTTGTCGAAGATGTGCATGTGGATGTGTTGACATTCACATTTCCCGGAGATTTTCTTGTGTTAGACATGAAAAATAAAGGTGGCATTCAATTAATCTTTGGGAGGCCTTTCTTAAGTACAGCCGATGCACTTTTTGACATGAAACAAGGGGAGCTTACTTTCCGGTGTGGGGGAAAGGAAGTCGTTTTTGCCTTACCCCAAAAGAATTTGCATGAAGTTGACGAGGGAAGAGTTGAGAGGAAGAAAAGATTGAAGGATGAGCTTGATCCAGGATTAGACCTCAAGGAATATGAGGATGAAGAAAAAGATGATCCGGGAGATTTTGATAGAGATGAGCAAATATGGACAAAGAAAGCTAGAGTTGAGCCGGATCCACCGTGTAGTGCACGGAGGAAGTTATTTTTTCCGGAAGATGATGTCGTGCTTGATAGAGGTATGAGTTCTGGATCTGCACCTTGGGATCATGATTGACTTGAGGTATGGTCGTCGAGCTTTCGACGTTAAACAAGCGCTTGTTGGGAGGCAACCCAACGTTTAAACTTTGTGTTTTTCATGCTTTTGAATAATGTCGTTATTGATTTAGGTTATTAATGTTGTTTGTTGTTTATAATTGAAGGATTCTTAGTTGTGTGTGGATTTACAAGTTTAGCTAACATTGTGAGTGAAGAGTAGGCAGGATGGAAGGCCGAAGGTTCGTGGAAATGGTCGGAGAAAGGCGGAAAATGGGGGAGATCAAGGCTGCTCGGCCGAGCCAAATCGAGGGCCTGGGACAGAGGCTTCGCTCGGTCGAGCGTGTGCAGGCTCGGCCGAGCCATGGCGTGCCAGGGCGTGTGCGTGCGGACAGAGCATCCGCTCGGTCGAGCCATCTGGCGCTCGACCGAGCCACGGGCAAATATGAGAAGCCGATCGAGCAATTGCTCGCCCCATCCACCGATCGGTCGAAATTTCTCTTCCCAAATTCTCTCCCATAGTTTGTTGCTTTCAATGTGCTTATCTCACATTTTATTTCTTCTCATGGCAAGCAAAAGAACAAGGGGGGAGTCTTCTTCTTCAAGCGGACGCCCAAAGAAATTTGATGATGACGAATTTGAGAAATTCAAAAATTTGGCAACGCGGCAAGTTGTAGGCACGAAATACGTGTGCCGTGAGACGTTGAAGGCACTCAAATTGAAGGACGACGTGTGGAGCCTCCTTACCGGAATTGGGTGGAAGAAGTTGCTTCATGCCAAATGGTCGGGCTATATGGAGTTAGCAAGGGAGTTCTTCGCCTCAGTTACGGTCATGAAAGGCATTGGAGGTATCCCTTTGTTTATGAAATTCAAGCTTAAAGGTACGAAATATTTCTACCAAAAAGCTAAGATTGATGAAATTTTTGGTAGTGATCCGGAGTCAATCTTTGTGCATGAGAGTGTGAATCTTGGGGAGTTTTGGGTATCTATTACTGGTATTACGTTGGATAGGAAGTTTAATATCAAAGAATGTAGAGCTACATCGATTAAGAATCCTGTTATTTGATATATTCATAAGTTTGTTGGCAGTTTTGTTTGTGGGAGGTACGAGTCTAGCAATGTGATTACTCCAGAGCTTCATATGTTATATGCTTTGATGAATGGAATTCAATTCTCTTTGGGGGCTATGTTAATGGATGCTTGGAGTCGTGCTGCTAACACCAATACTCGTACTTTTACTTGTGGGATGCTTACTCCTATTTTTGAGGATATTGGTGTTGAATTGTCTGGTCCTACTGCTCCTCCTTTGTTTTTGGATTCTAGCTCATTGCTAGCTGGCCGATTTTTGGTTCCCGATCATAGGAATTCGACTTATTACAAATTTGGGAACTTGGCCATTTTGCTGCCTAGACCAGAGTGGACTACAGTAGCGGATCTGTCTGATTGATCCAACTGGCTGCTGGATACCGAGGACTACAAGGATGTGGTCGGAGTGCTATCTCCTGATGGGTACTTTACAACCCTCTGACATCTTTCCGAGGCAGAATGGCAGCAGTTGAGGGAGGGCGGTCCGAGCACCAGTGCACATCCTCAGTCTGGGCAGACTCCGTCGAACGATTGGCAGCAAATGATGTACTCTATGTTGCAGCATACTAATGCTTCTATAGAGTCTGTCTTTTTCCTTGCAGGGTCTTGACGCCTCCATGACTTCTCGTTTTGATGGCCTTGATAGGCGAGTTGACTCTATTCAGGAGGACGTGAGGGAGTTGCAACGGCGAGTTCCCATTCCGTACCAGTCCCGCAGAGAACGCCAACAGCAGCAGCAGGATAGGGTTGAGCAATGACGCACCGACTACCTTTTTACAAACTTAGTCTCACTTGACTAAGTTTGGGGGGAAGTGTCGGTAGTTGGTGCTCTGGTTCATTCTCTTCTCTATCTCTCTATCTTTATGACGCTTTCTAGATTAGTGTAGTTTAGTTGAATTTGGATATTTTGATTCGATATGGTTGTACTTATGATCTACTCCTACTTTGAATTTGAATTGGGATTTGAATGATGATTGTGAAAATTTTTGTTATGATGAATGGATGAATATTTTGGCAAGCTTGCATGTGGTTAATTCTTTCTATTTGGCTTTAGGTGTGTGGATATGTGAATGGTTTGGAATGAATGGTGGAAATGGTGGATATGGTCTTATTTTTGTTGAATATTGGTTTGTGGAAGTTGGTGGTTATGAGAGCTTTATTGCCTTGTTTATGCTAAACGTTGGTGGTGTTTGTGTTGATTTAGTAGGTACAAATAAGGCATGGAGAGCGGTTGATCGTGTGTGCCGATGGGTAACGCTTTCTATCGTTCTTTCTACCAATTAGATTCATTAAATTGTGTTTTGGAATGTAGATTGTGTTTAGGATTTTGTGTGCTTGTGTGTGCGTGATGAACCCGAACTAGACTTGAGGTTTGAATCATGATTTACTTAGTGGTGTTTGATGTCTACTTTGACCAATGATAGGGCGGAATCTAGTTTTCGATGCATGTTCGAGTTTAACTTTTGAATTGCCGAGTTTTGTGCAAGGTTAATGCCTAGGACTTGACAAAAGCCGTGAAATTTGAGCCTTGATATTGTCATATCTATTTCTATTGTGAGTGGCAAGGTTGAGAGCACAAGATCTAGAACTTGAATATATTCTCTATCTATTTGATGTGGGTTTGGTAACTAAAAAATGATCTTAGGCCATCGATTCTTAGCCCTACCTTTCACTTTGGGAGTATAAGGTGGTGATATTATAATTTTGCCCTTCATACCCTTGATTTCCGTGATTGAGCTTAATGGTGAATTTTCTTCAAATTATTAGGACAAATTTTGGGGGAATGAGTGTATGAGGGTGAATACGGAGATGAGAGTTGGGTTGGGAGTTGCTTGTTATCTTGGAGTTGTGATTGTTGAGGCAATAAATGTTTTGAGAATGGATTGATGTGAATCCTAGAAAAAAGGGGTATCAACAAAATTTTTGGTACTTCGAATGAAAGAAAGAGAAAAAAAAAAAGAGAAAGGAAAAGAGAGAAGAAAATGAATAGCCCCATGAAAAAATGAGGGTGCTAGAAAAAGGGAATGAGAAAAGAAAGAAAAGAAAAGAAAATAAGAGGAAAGAAAAATATATGAGAATTGTGATTGGAAAGCCTCGAGGGTAGAAGTGGATTGAAGAAAATAAGTTTGGGGGTTTTGGGAAATTGAGAAGTTTAGTCACTTTGGCCCAAAACCACCTACCTTCTAGTAAGCCACGTTATAACCAAAAACAAAGACCTTTGTGATTTTAGGAGCCAACTCGTTGTAGTATAGTGGTGAGAATTGTTTCAAGCCTATGGAAATTGTGCTCGATATCTTGTGCATGAGAGAACTCTTCATACCCCAAACACGTAAGGGAGTGCTTTCATTTCTTTATCCAATGTTGATGAGTGATTTGAGTCGTTGGCATTAACCGTGTCACAAAGTTAGGTGATAATCTCGTTTGATAAGAGCATGATAAGATGACTATGATGAGCTATGAGGTTGGGTGATGAGGTAGATTAATTACTTTGCTTTGTTTTGATTGAGGACAATCAAAGGTTTAAGTTTGGGGGTTATGATACGTGCGTAAAATGACTTGTATTTGGATATGTGAACATGCTTGTTTGTGGTTATTTTACTCCCGTATCATATGTTTTTGTCGTATTTTGTTTGTGTTTTCGTGTTTTGTGTGTTTGACTTGTGTAGGATAGGTTTTTGGCATAAACAAGCATATTTGGTGGAGTTTTGGAGGAAAATCGCAAGGTTTTGGAGTTTGGAGAGCTCGACCGGCCGAGCGTGGGCAGGATCGGCCGAGCGGGACTTCAGAGAGCTCGACCGGCCGAGCCAAGGCAGGACCGGCCGAGCGAAGCTGCAGAGTTGGTTCAGAGAGCTCGACCGGTCGAGCTTGTGCAGGACCGGTCGAGCGAGTTCGGGCTAGGACTTGGCTTGGTCGAGCCATGTTTCGATCGGCCGAGCCAAGTCGATTTTTGGCAGTTTCTGGCAGTTATTGGTGGCCCGGGCGAGCCAAACTTCGACCGGGCGATCCGAGGGCCTGATTGCTTGCATATAAAAGGGGAAAGAGCAGTTATTTGAGGAATTTTTGTCATTTTTCACATACGTTAGCTAGATTTTTCCCTAGATTCCATTTTTCCATTCCGATTCATCATAATCCTAGAGCATCTAGGAGATTAATTCATCTATACTTGGAGGAGATTGAAGATTAAAAGTGGTGGATCAAAACAACCAAATCCAATTTGGGGAAGATTTCTTATTTCTACTTTCAATTTGTAATGACGATCATTGAATTCAACTTTGTAATTGTACAATTGAAAAGTATGAAGTTCTAATTCTCATTGGATGTTGATTTGGATGAGGATGCATGAGATTTAGGTTTAAATATTGCTTGTTTACCTTCCTCTTTGTGATTGAAGCATACTAGAGCTTGTTCTTATTTGTCTAGATGTAGGTAGTCGCCAGTCTAGATGATAATTGACACAATCATTGCAGCCAATACGCGGATAGGCGTGTCGTGATTAGTATGACTTCTTGTGTTCCTTGATCCAATCCCTGTGCGGAGATAGGGCATAGGGCAATGATTTACGAGCTTTTAGGAGTGGTCTAGTGTCCGATAACGTGATGGTTTGAGGACGTTAGTATCATCTACGGTTGGTTCACCGTGACTGGGGATTGACTAGTGTAGGGTAAGAGTTCATCCAATTAGGAATTAAAATGTGTTTACATCGATGATTTACCTAAGTTGATTGCATCCAAGTTCATATCAACATCCTATCTTCCTAATTTGAGCATTTGTGTGTTTTGGTTTACCAAAGTGAGAAAGGAATTTATTGAGTGAATGTTGATTGATTGTTTGATTCATGATTGTAATTCAATATTAGCATAGGTTTACATTACTTGCCTAGTTGATAAATAACTACTCAACGATTAATTTTGCCTAGTTATAAGATCTTTGCCGTAGTATCCCGGTACTCTAGTAGGCGAAACGGAGAAGAACCTGGATTTGATATTTTATTTTTTGTGTGGTTGAGAGTTTAATTCCATTGAACTTTTAGCCGCATCATCTAGCTACCGACGTAAATGGAAGAGCTTATTGGGAGGCAACCCAATGTTTTTATAACTTTTCATTACTTTGCAAATTTGAATAATTGTTAGTTTATGATTTTTGTTGAATAATGTGTTTGTTGATGTGAAGGGTTCTTAGTTGTTTGTGGTGCTACAATTTCATTTGACGATGTGAATGAAGATTGGAAATGTTGGAGGCGATGTGACCGAAATGATGTCGAAAAGAGGGTGAAAAAGTTGAGAACAAGGGGAGCTCGGCCGAGCGAAGCAGGCTCGACCGAGTTGGATCGAAGCAGTGGGACAGAGCCTTCGCTCAGCCGAGCGAGGCAGGCTCGGCCGAGCCCAATCGTGCCAGCCCCAGTTCGCGCGACAGACCCCTCGCTTGGCCGAGCCATCTGCCGCTCGACCGATCCGCGCACAATTTTATAAATTTGGTCGAGCAAGCATCTCGGTTGAAATTTCTCTTCTAAAATTTTCTTCTATATCCTAGTGCATTGAATTGTTCTTATCTCACCCTTCAATTTCTATTATGGCTAGCAAACGAGCACGGAGTGAGGGTCCTTCTTCAAGCGGATGCCCAAAAGGATTTTATAACGAGGAGTTTGCCAAATACAAGAAATTGGTAAAGCGACAAGTTGTTTGCACCAAGTATTTGTACCGGGAAACGTTGAGTGCAATGAAATTAAAGGAAGATGTATGGAGTCTACTCAAAGGCATTGGGTGGAAGAAGTTACTCAAGGCAAATTGGCCTGGATACATGGACTTGTCAAGGGAGTTCTTGGCTTCAGTCACTGTCATGAAAGGTGCCTGGGGAATCCCATTATCTATGAAGTTCAAAATCAGAGGTAAAGAGTATTTCTTTCAATGTGCTCAAGTTGATGAGATTTATGGGTGTGATTGTGAATCTGTTGTTGTGCATGAGAATGTGAAATTGGGGGATTTTTTGGAAGAGATTTTCGGTATTCCGTCTAGCCAGAATTTTAATATTAAGAATTGTAGTGCCACTGCAATTAGGAATCCCGTCATTCATTATATTCATAAATTTGTTGGTGGTTCAGTCTGTGGGAGGTATGAGTCGAGCAACGTGATTACTTCTGAATTAAGTATGCTTTATGCTTTGATGCATGGGATCAAGTTTTCTTTGGGGGCGATGTTAATGGATGCCTGGAGTCGGGCTACTAATGTCCGTACTCCGTCTTTCTGTTGTGGAATGATTACTCCCATTTTTGAGAAAATTAATGTGGAGTTAACGAATAGTTTTGCTCTTGCTGTGTTGTTGGATTCTAATTCTTTATTGGCTGGACAATTTGTGGTCCCTGGGCATTGAGGCATGATCTTTTATAAGTTTGGGAATCTTGCTATGAAAATGCCACGGCCGGAGTGGACAACAGTGTCGGATCTGTCTGATAGTTCCAACTGATTGTTGGCTACCGATGAGCATAAGGATGTGGTTGGAGTATTGTCTACTGATTGATATTTCACTAGTCTCCGTCATCTTTCGGAGGACGAGCAAAGGCAATTGCAGGAGGTTGGCCTAAGTAACCGAGCTCCTTCATAGCTCCAGAAGACTTCGGCTACAGATTGGCAGCGGTAGATGATGTCCATGCTCACTAGGACTGCTGACATAGTTGATTCATTGACTTCTTCTTTGCAGGGTTTGGATATGAGGTTGAATTCTATACATGATGATTTTGCTACTTTCCGGGAGGGTTATTGCATCGAGGTTCGATGGTATTGACCGAAATGTGGAGATCCTGCAGGGAGTTGTTCGTGAGCTCCATCGCCGAGTGCCAGTTCTGTATTCTCGCCGTCCTCGTCAACCACCAGCAGATCAGGGGGAGTAAGAGCGCACCGTTTACCTTTTTACAAACTTAGTCTAACTTGACTAACTTTGCGTGGATTGGTCGATATCCGGAGCTGTACTCTGGTTCACTCTTCTCTCTCTATCCTAATCTCTATTTTAGTTTAGCTTAGTTTAGTTGAGTTTGAATTGAATTTGAATAATTTGATCATTCGATTTGGTTGTATAACAATATTGATTTTTTCTCACTTTGGATTTTACTTTGGATATTTGAATATGGATGATGTTTCGATGTTTGAATGTCTATTGAATGGGTTTGTTGATGATCATTAGCGAGCTTGTTTGAGATTGAATTCTTTCTATGTGGTTTGGTCTGTGTAATGTTTAATGGATTGATTTGAATGGTGGAGCTAGTGGATATTGCTTTATTTTTGTTGATGATTGGTTTGTGGAAAGTTGGTGGACATAAGAACTTAATTGGCTTGATTATGCTCAATAGTTTGGTGGTGTTTTTGTTGATTTGTAGTAGGTACAAATAAGGCAAGGAGAGCGGTTTGATCGTGTATGCCAATGGGTAACGTTTTCTATCGTTCCTTCTACCAATTAGATGCATTACATTGTTATATGGCATGTAGATTGTTGTTAGGATGTTGTGTGCTTGTGTGTGTGTGATGAACCCAAACAAGAGCTTGAGATTTGAATCATGATTTACTTAGTGAGCTTGATATTTACCTTGACCAATGATAGAGTGAAATCTAGTTGTCAAGGCAAGCTTTAGTTGAACTTTTGAATTGCCGAGTTTTGTGTGTGGTTAATGCCTAGGACTTGACAAAAAGCCGTGAGATTTGAGCTTTGATATTGTTATATCTTTATCGATTGTGAGTGGCAAGATTGAGAGCACAAGATCTAGAACTTGAATAAATTCTTTATCTATTTGACATGAGTTTGGTAACTAAAAAATGATATTAGGCCATCGATTCTTAGTCCTACCTTTCACTCCGGGAGTATAAGGTGGTTGAGAACATTATTTTTGCCTTTCATATCTTTGACCCCCGTGATTGAGCTTAATGGTGGTATTTTCTTGGAAATTATTAGGACAAAATTTGGGGGGAATGAGTGAATGAGGGTGAATACGGAGATGAGAGTTGGGTCGGGAATTGTTTCTTATCGTTGAATTGTAATTGTTGAGGCAATAGAGTTATGAAGTTAAGGATTGATGTGAATCCTAGAAAATGGGCACCAACAAAAATTTTGGGTGCTTGAAAAAAAAATGAAAAAGGAAAAGAGAAAAGCACCATGAATGAATGAAATATGGTGTTAGAAAAAAAGAAGAGAAGAAAAGTGAGAAAAGAAAGAAAGAAAAAAAAGAGAGAGAAAGAATTTTTGTGAATAAGAAGCCTCGGGTTAGAAGTGGATGGAAGAAAATAAGTTTGGGGGTTTTGGGAAATTGAGGAGTTTAGTCACTTTGGCCCAAAACCACCTACCTTTTAGTAAGCCACGTTATAACCAAAAATAAAGAACTTCTTGATTTTAGGAGCCAACTTGTTGTAGTATAGTGGTGAGAATTGTTTCAAGCCTATGGAAATTGTGCTCAATATCTTGTGAATGAGTGAAATTTCATCGAACCCTAAACACGTAAGGGAGTGCTTTCATTTCTTTATCCAACATTGATAAGTGGTTCAAGTCGTTAGTATTAACCGTGTCACAAAGTTAGGTGATAATCTTGATTGATTAGAGCATGCCAAGATAACCAAGATGAGCTATGAGGTTTTTTGATGAGGTTTATTGATTGTTTTACTTTGTTTTGATTGAGGACAATCAAAGGTTCAAGTTTGGGGGATTATGATATGTGTGTAAAATGACCTATATTTCGATGTGTGAGCGTGCATGTTTGCATTCATTTTACCCTCATATCATATGTTTTCGTTGTTCTTTTGTCTTGTTTTCGTGTTTTTGTGTTATGAATATTGTAGGACGAGATTTGAGCATATTATTGCATTTTTGGTGGAGTTTTGGAGGTAAATTGCCGAGTTTGGAGTCCAAGGAGGTTAGGCTAGCCCGAGCGGAGCGAAAGGAAGGATTTTGGAGTTTGGAGGAGCCGCCCGGCCGAGTGAAGCAGGCTCCGCCATGCCAAGCCGGACAGAGGGCTTGCTCGGCCGAGCTCTGCAGGCTCAACCGAGCCCTGCCAACAGAGAGCAAGCTCGGTCGAGCCAGACCGGGATTTCAAGGATTCTGGCAGTTTCTTCCCCTTGCTCGGGAGAGCCATTGGTGGCTCGGGCGATCCGAGGCCCTGGGAGCTCGTCTATAAAAGAAGGATTTTCGCATTTTCAAAGAACTTTTGGTCAGATTTTCAATAACCGTCACGAGAGTTCTCTCTAGATTCATCTCCAAACCGTTCCCCATCCTGATTTCAAGTAGATTCAAGCTAAATTCTTCCAATTTGGTGAGGAATTAGAAGGAAGGAAGGTAGATCAAGTCAAAGGAAGGCAACCAAAGGAGATCATACTTAGACCTTGAAATTTTGTAATGGATTCTCTCGTTTCTCTTATTGGTTTGTACTCAATTCAAGGTATGAAGAACTAAATTCAATTGTTAGTGTTGTAGAATGGATATCGTGATGAGTTGATATCAAATTTGCTTGTTTACTTTCCTTTGAGGGATTGAATTGCACTTGAGCCTATTCCTTATCTCTTAGGTGTAGGTAATAGCCAACCTTAGAGGTAGTTGACGTGAATGTTGCAGCCAACACGCGGGCGGAATTGTCGTGATAAGTGTAAATTCTTACGATTTTAGTTCTAATCCATGTGTGGGGCTAGGTCGTAGGGCGATAATTGACGGTCAATTGGGAGTGATCTAGGGGTTAATAACGTAGTTGTTTGCAATTCCTAGTGTCATCTACCGCTAGTTTTTTGTTGCAAGTGGCTAGCGAGTGTAGGGTCGATTGTTCAACCTCCTAGGGATTAAATTTGGTTTACAACATAGTTGATTCAACTTGGAACAATAGAAATTCCATCAACACTCACTATCTTCTTATTGTTGAAACTTGAGATTTTGATCTACCTAAGCGAGTTATCAATTAAATTGGTTTGAGAAGTTTGATTACATGTTTTGTTACTTGTATGTTTGATTACATTCTACTTTGCCTAGTTAAACAAAACCAATGACTATGTCAAGCCTAGCTATTAAACCTTCAAACAAGTAAATAGTTTTCACTTGAGCGAATTGAAAAGTACTCGGATTGATAAAATTTAACGTGAAGATAGTGTTGCATTTCACCGTCGTCAGGGTTGAGATGCAAATGGAAGATGCTAATTATGTCAACCAGAGGAATTTACAGAATAATAGGGGGTATCCAACATGGAACATGACCTACCATCCCAACAACGGAAATCACCCCAACTTTTCCTACGTCGATCCGAACAATGCACTGCAGCCCCTACCTAGTTATTCTGCGAACAATGGGGCTATGAATGAGCCTAAGGAGCCGAGCATGAGGGAACTTCTTACCCAGTTCATCTCTGTGTCTACCGCCAAGACCAATAAAATTGAAGGTGATGTGGCTCAACTACAGACTGGTATGGGGGAGATGGGGAAGCATTTGAAGCAGATGGATACACAGATTTCTCAGATTGCCAATGTGATAGGCAATCAGCACACCCCTGGAAATTTCCCCAGCAATACGGTGGTAAACCCGAAGGACCACTGCAATGCTATTACTACTCGTAGTGGTAAAGGTTATGAGGGCCTATTTATGCCCGTTGATACGCCTGTGCAACCTGAAGTTGCACAGCCTGCTCCTGTTCTTCCTGAAGAAGAACAGACTCAAAAGAGCAAAGGAACTTGTCTTGAAGACAGTTCCAAACCAGCTGGTCCCATTGCGGTTCCCTTCCCACAGCGATTTGCTAAGAAGCAAAAGGAGGAGAGGTGTAAGAGATTCCTGGAGCACATGAAAAGGATCCACATCAATCTGCCCTTTGATTGAAGTGGTACAGGAGATACATGGGTACATGAAATTTCTGAAGGATATGGTCACCCAGAAAAAGCTCTGTGGTGCATTCAAAATAGTTAATTTGTTCGAGGAATGCAGCGCCATAATTCAGAAAAAGATGCCAGTGAAAAGAGCTGATCCTGGCTGCTTTTCTATCACCTGCGTGATTGGGGGGGGCAGACTTTTGAGAAGGTACTGTGCGATTCAGGGGCTAGCATCAATCGGATGCCACTCTCCATTTTCAAGAAGCTGAGGATCGGGGACATCAAACCGACTACCATTAGACTCCAGATGGCTGACAGGACGGTGAACTACCCTAAAGGAGTAGTAGAGAATGTGCTAGTGAAGGTGGGGGGATTTATTTTCCCAGCTGATTTTGTGGTCCTAGATATGAAAGAGGACCGAAACATTCCGCTGATTCTTGGGAGGCCTTTCCTCCACACTACTGATGCTCTCATAAATGTGAAGAAATGAGAGCTTACTCTGAGGGTGAACGATGAAAAGATCACCTTCTCCATCTACAAGGCCATGGAGCGGCATGACTCTGACGACTGTTTCGAGGAGTGCGACATGGTGCAGGTTTTGTATCCTTTTGACTCATCTGTTATTTCCACTGATTCTTTAGATTATGGGGTACAAAATTATGTTTATTCTTGTGATGAGCTATATGATGCCTGTGGGGAGCTGCTAGAGGCGGTTCTAGAAATTGATGGTGCAGGCGAAAAGAGCATGGTGGAAAGTGCTAATTTTCTGAAGCTGAGAAGCGAGGAAGAAGAAGAAGAAGAGGCTCGCAAGAAGGCTCTGCTGCAGGAGGATAAAAAGGAGCCGCCAGTACTAGAGCTGAAACCCCTACCGGATCATCTGAGCCCTTTTATTTGCATGCACATGATTTTATTAGAAGAGGGATACAAACTTAAGGTGCAGCCGCAGCGAAGGTTAAATCCTATCATGCAGGAGGTCGTGCGAAAGGAGGTGCTGAAGCTACTGGATACTGGCATGATCTATGCCTTTTCAGATAGTGAGTGGGTGAGTCCCACTCAATTGGTAGCCAAAAAGGGAGGTACTACTGTCATCAAGGACGAGAGTGGCCAGGAGATCGCTCATAGGCCGGTTACTGGCTGAAGGATGTGCATCGACTACAGAGCACTTAACAGTGCTACTCGTAAGGACCACTTTCCTCTCCCTTTTATTGATCAGATGCTGGATAGGTTAGCGAGGTACGATTTTTACTATTTTTTAGATGGTTATTCTGGATATAACCAAATAGCGATAGCCCCCAAGGACCAGCATAAGTCTGCTTTTACTTGTCCATATGGTGTTTTTGCAAATAGACGCATGTCTTTTGGTTTATGTAATGCTCCTGCTACATTTCAAAGGTGCATGATGTCTATTTTTAGCGGGCTAGTCGAGAATATCATAGAAGTGTTCATGGATGATTTTTTTGTGTTTGGTCATTCGTTTGATAATTGTACCATGCAGGGGCATTTCTCCTAATTGAGACACAGATTGGTCTCGGTGCATTTCTCTAGTATAGTAGCCAAATTCTGCAAACTAATGTCAAATGAACTACCAAAAACTGAAAAGTCGTCCATAAATACCTCCATGACTTCTTCAATCAGGTTGTGGAAGATGGCCATCATGCACTGCTGGAAGGTCGCCGGTGCAATGCAGAGTCCAAATGGCATCCATCGGTAGGCAAATACTCCGTATGGATATGTGAATGTTGTTTTGTGCTGGTCCTCCGGTGCTACTACAATCTGACTATATCCAGAAAAATCGTAAAAAAAAATAGTAAAAAGGGTAACCAGATAACCTGTCAAGCATCTGATCAATAAATGGGAGCGGGAAGTGGTCTTTGCATGTGGCGGCGTTGAGCATCTAATAGTCGATGCAGAATTGCCATCCAGTGACGGGTCTTGTCGCCACCTCTTCTCCATCATCCCTCTTCACAATTTGCATCCCCCCTTTCTTGGCTACCACTTGAGTGGGGCTGACCCACTTGCTATCAGATATGGGGTAGATCATGTCACGGTCAAGGAGTTTGAAAACCTCCTTCTTTACGGCGTCCTGCATGATGGGGTTCAGTCGCCACTGTGCTTGCCTCTTTGGCTTTGCGTCTTCTTCAAGGATAATTTTGTGCATGCACAGTGAAGGGCTGATCCCTTTGATGTCTCCTAATGTCCAGCCGATCCAGGACTTGTACTTCCTCAATACTCTCAATAGTTTTTCCAATTCAACCTGCGTCAGAAAAGCAGAAATGATTACTGGAAAAGTATCATTAGCTCCCAAATATGCATACTTGAGATGTTCGGGTAAAGGCTTGAGATCCAGGATAGGTGGATCGGAGTTATGATTTGCCGCTTTATTCTCGACTTTGATCGACATCGATCGACACGAGCGCTTCTAACAAACCCCTTTTTCCATGTCTCGCTGCCCCGGTCAATTTGCCATGCTTTTTCGACTTTTAGTTGCACTTCGATCGACATTGACATCGCGTCGATCGACGCAGAAGATTTTTGCCTGTCGATCGATGCGCACCTCGAGTCGATCGAAGTCAAAGCCAACCTTCGATTCCCTTTGGCTTTTGGGCAATATTTGGGTGGTAACTTCTCCATTTTGTCTTCCAATGCCTTTGGCACCTCTTCTCGCACGTCCAGATCCATCACCATGTCCACAAGCTCCTCCTCAGCTGCATCCAAATCTGAAAAATAAAACAAGGAGTGCAGTAATCAGTTCTCTAGAAGATCTTGGTTAGATTTAAGAGAAGAAAAGGGAGAGGAGATCACCATATCATAACAGTTTATCATGTGGCATTCCTCCTAGTAGCTCCCATTGTTGTGTTTTTGCATCGACTTGTAGATGGAGAAGGTGATTGACTCGTAATTAACGCAAAATGTTAGTTTCATGTCTCGGATGTCGATCAGGGCTCCATTAGTCTTCAGAATAGGTCTCCCAAGAATCAATGGAATATTGTGGTCCTCTTCTATGTCTAGGACCACAAAGTCAGCTAGGATGATAAAGTCCTTGACTTTCACGAGCACATCCTCTACGATCCCCTCGGGTAGGAGACAGAACGATCGGCCATTTGTAGTGATATGGTGGTTGGCTTGATGCTTCCAATGGCGAACCTCTTGAAAATAGAAAGTGGCATCGGGTTGATGGATGTTCTGGAACAGCAAAGGACCTTTCTGAATGTCTCCCCTCTGAAGATGCAGGAGATAGTGAAGGATTCCGGGTCTTCTCTCTTTAGTGACATCTTCTTCCGAATCACTGTGCTGCATTCCTAAAAAAGATTTACCGTCTCGTGCTCCAAGAAGGGCCATTTCTGAGAGACCATGTCTTTCATAAACTTGATGTAATCGGGCATCTCCTGCAGTGCCTCAACCAAAGGAATGTTGATACGATCCTCACCGGGAAGGTTTAGATCGCAGCCCAGGAACTCGAACGAATGGACTCAGACACGACGCGGAAGCAACTAAGGTTGATAATAGGGGAAGATCCAACACCTTTGGATTCAAAATCCTTCAAGTACCGTAGTCCAGATTGAATATCCTACGACCCAAGAAGCGAATTGATCAAACAACGAAGGATATATGCGAAGACACCACCAATGGATATGACCGTTCAATTGATTAGTTGAGATTGAAACCCTAATGGAAGATTAAAATTTCGAGTATTGAGCCTTCAGAAATTAAAGGAGAAAATCTCACAATTTTATTAAAATCTGAAAACTGAAAAATTGTTCAATAACAAGGCCTATATATAGGCAACTCAAATCCTAAACTATATGGCAACTAATTTCGAAAATAAAAGGGAATAAATTTGAAAATTAATTAAACAATGCCTAAACATGTTGGCCCAAAATAACTAAATAAATTAAACTAAGCCCATTCATTACACATAATTAAATTAATAACTTTTGGGCCTTTTTTTAATTCTTCCAACACCATCGAATCCTTGGAATTATTTGCAGCCCAAATGCCTTTAACCAACGAACTCAATCCAGCCCTCAAAGTCCTTGCCCGAGCTCTAGTCATCGGCCCACTCGGAATGTAGACTGGATCGTCTCTCACAGCTGCTACTTGGGCTCCATCATTCCCCTCCTCTTCAAGAGGATTTGTCCTCAAATCCAAGCTATCTCCTACATCAAAAGGACTTAAATCAGCAACATTAAACGTAGCACTAACATCATACTCACCTGGTAAGTCCAATTTGTATGCATTATCATTCACTTTCTCCAACACTTGGAAGGGACCATCTCCATGAGGTAACAACTTCGATCTCCGCTGCAAAGGAAATCTCTCCTTTCTCATATGCAGCCAAACCCAATCTCCAGGCTCAAACAACATCTTCTTGCGCCCTTTATTTTCTTGCTTCACATACTGCTCAGTACGGCGCTCTATGTTCTGCCTTGCCTTCTCATGAATCTGCTTCACAAAATCAGCTCTTTTCTACCCATCAAGCTTAGTAAACTCTTGCATAGGTAAAGGAGATAAATCCAAAAGAGTCAAAGGATTAAAACCATAGGCAATCTCAAAAGGGGAAAACTGAGTAGCAGAATGAACTGAACGATTATAAGCAAACTCAACATGAGGCAAACATTCTTCCCAATTCTTAATATTCTTCCTAAGCACAACACTCAACAATGCAGATAAAGTCCTATTAGCTACTTCAGTTTGACCATCCGTTTGTGGATGACAAGTAGTAGAAAACAACAACTTAGTTCCTAACTTACACCACAAAGTCTTCCAGAAGTAATTCAAGAACTTAGAATCTCTATCAGAAATAATTGTCCTACGTATACCATGCAATCGAACAACTTCTCTAACGAACAAAACATCAACATGGGATGCATCATCAGACTTATGACAAGGAATAAAATGAGCCATCTTAGAAAACCTATCAACAACCACTAATATAGAATAACTACCACGCCCAGTACGTGGCAAACCTAGCACAAAATCCATAGAAATATCAACCCAAGGTGCAGTTGGGATAGGTAAAGGTGTATACAATCCATGGGAACTAGACCTAGACTTAGCTTGTTTACAAGTATTGCATCTACCACAGACCCTCTCAACATCACATTTCATGCGAGGCCAAAAGAAATGCTCATGCAACACAGCCAAAGTCTTAGCAATACTAAAATGACCCATCAGGCCCCCACCATGTGATTCTAACAGTAATAATTCACGTAGAGAACACCTAGGAATGCACAACTTATTTTTCCTAAACAAAAATCCATCATGCCTAAAGTATGAACCACTAGCAGTTGTCTCACATGCAACATAAATATCACCAAAATCCTCATCAGAAGAATACAAACCCTTAATGCACTCAAATCCAAGTAACTTAGCATCTAAAGCAGAGATTAAGGCATACCTCCGAGACAATGCATCAGCCACCACGTTTTCCTTACCTTGCTTGTACTTGATGACATAAGGAAAGGTCTCAACAAACTCCATCCACCTTGCGTGCCTCTTATTCAGCTTGTGTTGCCCTTTTAGATGCTTCAATGACTCATGATCGGTGTGAATGATGAACTCCTTAGCCCACAAATAATGCTGCCACGTTTTTAAGGCTCTCACCAAGGCGTACAGCTCCTTATCATAAGTAGTATAGTTCAACGTTGCTCCATTCAGCTTCTCGCTGAAGTATGCCACGGGCCTCTTCTCCTGCATCAAACTGCACCAATACCAACCCCAAAAGCATCACATTCAATCTCAAATGTCTTAGAAAAGTTAGGAAGAGATAATACAGGGGCATGTGTCAACTTGTACTTCAGAAACTCAAAAGCCTTCTCTTGCTTTTCTCTCCATTTGAACTCCACGGTCTTCTTAATCACTTTAGTTAATGGGGTTGCAATGCTGGTGAAATGGGGTACAAATCGCCTATAAAAGCTGGCAAGTCCGTGAAAACTGGGAACATTGCCAACATTCTTAGGCTGCGGCCACTCCTTGATATCTCAAATCTTCTCTTCATCCACCTGCACTTCATCTGCACTAACAACAAAGCCAAGAAACACCAACTTATATGTGCAAAAGATGCACTTCTTCTTGTTAGCAAACAGTCTCTCCCTGCGAAGTACATCTAAAACAGACTTCAGATGTTCAAAGTGCTCATCATAACTCCTACTATAAATCAGAATGTCATCAAAATAAACCACTACAAATCTGCCAATAAAAGCTCTCAAAACATGGTTCATAAGACGCATAAAAGTACTAGGAGCATTAGTTAAACCAAAAGGCATGACTAACCACTCATACAACCCAAGCTTAGTTTTAAAAGCAGTTTTCCACTCATCTCCCTCCTTAATCCAAATATGATGATAACCACTTCGCAGATCTATCTTCAAAAACACACAAGCACCATGTAACTCGTCTAACATTTCATCTAAATGAGGGATAGGATGGCGATACTTAACCGTAATGTTGTTGATAGCTCGACAGTCGCAGCACATCCTCATGGTCGAGTCCTTCTTAGGCACAAGCAAAACTGGAACTGCACAAGGACTCAAACTCTCCCTCACGTGCCCTTTGGCCAGCAACTCTCCAATCTGCCTCTCCACCTCCTTCGTCTCCTCTGGGCTGGTTTGGTAAGCTGGTCTATTTGAAAGGGTAGCTCCAGGCAAGAAATCTATCTGATGCTCAATCCCACGAATGGGTGGCAGCCCGGTTGGGGTATCATCTGGAAAAGCATCCTCAAAATCCTGCAAAAGAGATGAAATAGAAGGGGGTAGAGAATCTGGAATGTTAGTTGTAGATCAACAACACCAATGGTTTCTCCTCCTGAATTGCCCATTTCAAATTCCCAACCCTAGCTAGAAATGACTGCTACACCACCCCTTTCTTCTTATTGCTTCGTGGCTGCATCTCATCACCCGACTCCTTCTGCAACTGGACTTGATCCTCATAGCTTGTTTAGGGGTCAGAGGAACAAGTGAGATCTTTTTCTGCCGGTACTCGAAGGGATACTTGTTCGTGAAGCCATCATGCTTCACTCGCCTATCAAACTGCCACTGACGCCCCAAAAGTATATGACTCGCCTGCATAGGAATCACATCACACAACACCTCATCCTCATATTTCCCTATGTGAAATGGCACCTTGACTTGCTTCACTACTTTGATGACGCCACTATCATTCAGCCATTGCAGCTTGTATGGTCTAAGGTGCTTCATCACCTGCAACCCTAACTTTGTCACTATCGACTGACTCGCCACGTTGGTGCAGTTGCCTCCATCTATAATCATGCTGCAGACCTTATCGTTGATATGACAACGTGTATGGAAAATGTTCTCCCTACACTCCACATCTCCGGCTGCAGGCTGTGCATTCAAAGCCCTTCTCATCACAAAATTCAGCGCTGCAGATGCCACAATCTCTTCTTCTTCCTCATCAGGATCATCCAAATCAGGCATTTCTGGATCAGTCTCCTCATCAGTCACAATCTCTCCATCATCTCGAATCACCATGACTCTCTGATTTGAACAGTCATTAGCAATATGCCCAAAACCCTGACACTTATAACACTTACGATCTCTATTCCGGGTTTCAATGGCAACAGATTTACCTTGAACTACGGCATTGGACCAGGGCTTCAAAAATGGCTTCTTCTCCCCTCGAAGGTACTCCTCCTCCTTCTTCCACGGAGCTTGTTTTGGTGTGGAACCACTGCCACTCTGGTATTCTCTCCAACCTGTAGGGTTCTGCTCGTATTACTGCCGTTGCCCCTCCTCTTGAGCTGTCCCTCAATCTTGATCGCCATGTGGACCATGCCATCCAGCTCAACATAATGCTGCAGCTCCACTGTATTCCGGATCTCCCAGTACAAACAAGCCAGAAACCTAGCCATCGTCGTCTCTCTATCCTCCACTACATTGGCTCGGATCATAGTCACCTCCATCTCCTTATAGTACTCATCCACACTCCTACTACCCTGCCTCAAACTTTGCAGCTTGTTATACAGCTCTCGGTAATAATAATTCGGCATAAAGCGCCTCCTCATAACTGCCTTCATCTCATCCCATGTCTCTATAGATCTCTCCCTATTTCTCCTCCTACTACTGACCAACTGATCCCACCATACGAGAGCGTAGTTAGAAAATTCCACTGCAGCCAGCTTTACTTTCTTCAGCTCAGAATAGTTGTGGCATTCGAACATCATCTCCACCTTTCACTCCAACTCTAGATACAACTCGGGATCATTCTTTCCCTGAAAGGACGGGATGTTCATCTTGATTGTCCCCAGATTGTTATCATAAGACTCCTCCTCATAGTCATCAACATCCTCCTCATCATGAGGACTTCGTCTCCCATTGGAGCCTCTGCCTCCTCGACTGCCACGTCCTTTCCTAGTACTCCTAAGACTACCAGATGAGTCACGCCTAGTCCTTTCTGTCACTGAGATTTCGAATTCATCCATTCGCTGATGCATGACATTCATCTCACTTTTCAGTAGCCTAGTCAATTCTGATTTCATGGCCTCCATTAAGTACTTGACCTGTCCACCACCAACTATCTCATCGTCTTTCAACCCCTCAGAACCACTACTTTTAGACACTCTTGCATTTTACCACTCTTTTCACCCTTCTAAAAAACTTAAAAAAATCCTATAAAATTCCACGAACTTCAATTCGACGAACCAACTAAACGGAAAGACTCTAGAAGACTATAGGAAGGTAAATGACAAAAAACAAACGAAAATTTTATTTGGAGGGCAATAACTACTCGATAACAATGGAATTTAGCCAAAAAAGCACCTTATATCATTGTAAAGCAGTGAGTCTTGTAAATATCGCTGAGACGTTTCCGAAAAGCATAATTAAGCTAAAAATAGACACCGGACACAAAAGTTACGACAAAAATGGGATTTACCGGAAAAACAAGCAAAAAGACACTAGTAGAAATCAAGAAATTTGGGATTTCTAAATTATTTTTAATCCCCTTTTTATTTATATTTTTCAACACGTTTTGTTTTAATATTATTTTTTTTTCGAACTCTTTTTTTTTAATTTTCTTTTTTTTTTCTTAAATTTTTGCCCTTTTATATATGGTAACTACCAAATTGTTTGGTAATTCAAGAAAGAAATAATATGACCACCAAGGAAAGGTATGAATAAGGTAAAAGATATAAGGAAAGATTTGAATTGATCTATTGTGGTAAGAAAGATAATTCAACTCTTGACTCACAAGGAATTTGAAACCCTAAAATTTTTGACCCAACAGGAACAGGAAACAAAACAACGAAAGACACGAAGAAATACGAATCACAAACGACAGAGAAATAAGACAAAATGAGACTCGATTTTTTTGACACGAAAGAAAAGAAATAATAAAACTGAAAGACAAGGAAGAGGAAGGACACGACCTGGATATTGATACCAAAATGATACGATCCTCACCGGGAAGGTTTAGATATCAGCCCAGGAACTCGAACGAATGGACTCAGACATGATGCGGAAGCAACTAAGGTTGATAACAGGGGAAGATCCAACACCTTTGGATTCAAAATCCTTCAAGTACCGTAGTCTAGATTGAATCTCCTACGACCCAAGAAGCGAATTGATCCAACAACGAAGGATATATGCAAAGACACCACAAATGGATATGACAGTCCAATTGATTAGTCGAGATTGAAACCCTAATGGAAGATAAGAATTTCGAGTATTTGATGCGGCTAAAAGTTCAATAAAACTAAACTCTTAGCTACACAAGAATAAAATTTGTCAAATCCAGGTCCTTCCCTTCGCCCGCTAGATTACCATGATACTATAGCAAAGTTTAATAGCTAGGTAACATAAAATCGTTGAGTAATTTCTATCAATCCAGGCATTCAATTTAAACCTATGCTAACAACATATAACAAACAATGAATTAAACCGACAATCAACATTCAATCTCAATCAATCAAATCAATTATCTCCACACTTTGGTAAACCAAGACAAGCAAATACTCAAATGAGGTAGATAGGATTTTGAAATAAACGTAGATTTAATCCAATTAGGTTAATCATTGTTGTAAACAAGTTTTAATTCCTAGGAGGTTGAGCAATCGACTCTAATTTTGCTAGCCACTTGCTACGGATAACTTGCGGTAGATGAACTAGAAATTGCAAACAACTACGTTATTAATTACTAGATCACTCCCAATCGACCGTCAATTATCGCCCTACAAACTAGCACCGCACATGGATTGGAACTAGAATTGTAAGATTATACACTTATTACGACGATTCCATCCGCGTGTTGGCTGCAACGTTCACGTCAACTACCTAAAGGCTGGCTATTACCTACACCTAATAGGTAAGAAACAAGCTCAAGTGCAAATCAATCCCCCAAAGGAAAGTAAACAAGCAATTATCAAACCTAGTCTTCATGCATCCTTGTTCAAATCAACATCCAAATTGAATTAGAGCAACATACCTCTCAATTGTAACAATACAAAGTTGAAATCAAATACATCCATTACAATTGATAAGTAGAAAGTGAAATCTTCCCCAATTGGATTTGCTAGGTCTTGATCTACCCCCTTGGATCTTCATTTCTCCTCTAATGATTGATGAATTAGCTCCTTGATACCTTGGGTGAGGTTTTGGAAGAGATGGAAATGGAAATCGTAGAGAGAATTTAGGAGGTGGTTATTCAAAATTATCAAAAGTTATGAATTAGTTATCAAAATAACCGTTTTCCCCCTTTTATAATGAGCAAACAGGGCCTCGGATCGCCCAAGCCAAAGTTGGCTCGCCCGAGCCATGCTGAAAACTGCCAAATGCTGAAAATCACGTTCTGGCTCGACCGAGCCACCTCTCTGAAGGGCTTGGCTCGACCGAGCCAAGTTGGCTCAGTCGAGCGAAGTCTCTGAAAGGCCCCCTGCACCCTTCCTGCTCTGCTCGGTTGATCCTGCTTCCTTTTGACTCCTAGCTCGGGCGATTTTCATCCAAAACTCATCCAAAAGTGTTGTTTTATGCCCAAAACACATCCTACAACATTTCAAACACGAAAACAAGACAAAAGAACAATGAAAGCATATGATATGAGGGTAAAATGGCCACAAACATGTATGCGCACACATCAAAAAATAGGTCATTTTACGCACATATCAGTATTGAGCCTTCAGAATTAAAGGAGAAAATCTCACAATTTTATTTAAATTTGAAAGCTGAAAATTGTTTAATTACAAGGCCTATATATAGGCAACTCAAATCCTAAACTAATAAGACAACTAATTTCATAAATAAAAGGGAATAAATTCGAAATTTAATTAAACAAGGCCTAAACATGTTGGCCCAAAATAACTAAATAAATTAAACTAAGCCCAATCATTACACATAATTAAATTAATAACTTTTGGGCCTTTGTTTAATTCTTCCAACACCATCGAATCCTTGGAATTATTTGCAGCCCAAATGCCTTTAACCAACGAACTCAATCCAGCCCTCAAAGTCCATGCTCAAGCTCTAGTCATCGGCCCACTCGGAATGTAGACTAGATCGTCTCTCGCAGCTACTACTTGGGCTTCATCAAATGTTGATGTGCACCTTCTTCATATTCTCCAGGAAGCGTGCATACCGCTCGTACATCTTGATCTTGGCAAACCGCTGAGGAAATAACATCGACGGCTTTTTCGGTGGTGGTACGAACATCGACTTTAACCAACATGGCCCCGCATCGATCGACGCTGGGTCTCATGCATCGGGCATTGTCTAGCCTCGACTTCGATCGATGTGCTCGGCGTCGACCGAAGTTGATGGCAAATTCATGCCCTCTTCTTCCTGTTCGCTCCCTTCATTCTCCGGCGGGTCTGCTTCAGAATGTTTAGGCCCATCGTAGGACTTCCTACCTCTTAGTGTAATTGCATTAACTGCATTCTTTTGGTTCTTGGGGTTGACTTGTGTGTTGCTTGGTAGCTGTCCGGGATTGTGCTAGGCTCCTAGGGCGTTGGCGATCTGACTGACCTGCGTCTCTATGATCTGCATGTGTTTCTCCAAGCGGTCTACTTTAGTATTGACCCCTGAGATGTCTTGCTCCAGCATGCCCAATTTATCGGTGGAACCCTACATAAACTTAGCCAAAATCTCCTCGAGATTTGGCTTCTTCTTCTCCACCACAGCTCCATCTTGCACTGCAAATCCAGGTGGTGGCTGCTCCGCGGCCTGAGGGTTCGCATTGGAGAACCCAGGATGGTTCCTAGCATGATTGTAATTGTAGGGCTGATTGTGCTGCTGATATCCTCCGCGGTAGTTGTTCTGGTATCCGCCCCTTTGGACAAAATTTACATCTGCACAATCCCCCTCAAGCGGAGCTTGCACTGGCTCCACTACAGAACTGTCTGCTCCGCTTTCAGTGCAACGAAGTCTTCTCGCAGCCTTTTCACCTTGGCTACCAAATCAGGCTCTTCAGCAACCTTATCCACCACCATCTCTACAGCCTTCACCGGCCGATGATGAATCGAGGACCAACGTTGATTATTGTTGGCTATCTTCTGGAAAAACTCCATAGCCTTCTTCCATCTCTTTTTCATGATGGTGTTGCCCAGTGTGGCATCCACCAACTCAACGGTCCTATCATTGAGCCCTTCGTAGAATGTCTCTATCTGCTCTCCTAATGGTATACCGTGGCCTAGGCAGGATCTTAGTAAATCATTGAAGCGCTCCCACGCCTCGTAAAATCTCTCATTAGGTCTTTGGTTAAACCAGGTGATCTCCTTCTTCTTCTGTCTGATGATGCTCGGAGGGAAAAAAGTTCCCTAGGAATTCATTCCGTAGCTCCGTCCATGTACTGATGCTCCATTTGTCCAGTGCAGTAAACCAGGCTAGTGCTTTATCCCGTAGAGAGAATGCGAACAGACGCATTCAGATGGCACTCTTACGAAGCCCATTGATCTTGATGGTGTTGCACTGCATAAGGAACTTGTCGAGATGTGCATATGGATCTTCAGTGGCTCTCCCACCGAATTGGTTTTGCTGCACCATATGCACCAATCCGGTCTTCACCTCGAAGTTATTGGCATTAATGTCAATCCTGAAGTGTGTCTCCTGAAATCGAGGATGATACCTCTTCTCATTGGAATCCTTGTCCTCATCTTCATCCCCAGCAGGTTATTCTGATGGCTCCTCTTCTTTGTCTTCAAGATCGTCTTCAAAAAGTGGGTGTCGGCAAAGATTTCGGTTATTCTGATTGTTCGTCTCAAGGTTCAGCTGCTGCAGTTGCACCCTCATAGCTTGAACTTCTTGAAAAAGTTCAGCTTGCTCCTCTGGAGTTAGTTGCGGTAGAGGCAATGGTACCACCAGTGGTGGCACGTTTTCAGCCATCGTGTGATTACTGGAGCTTGCTTGATCTTGATTCTTCCTTCTCTTCTTCCTTCGACTGATAGCTTCAATTTCTGGGTCGTACATTAGTAGTTCCTGGCTTTTGGCTCTTGTACTCGTACACTACCTGTACAGCAAAAGAGGTAGTGAGGTTAAAACTGAAAAGAAAAACGAAAATACGACCAAAAATGAAAATAGTGCAAAAAACGTGTCGACTTCGATCGACGCTCATAGACTTCGATCGACACGAATAAAATATTTGCATTGACCGATGTGGATTGTTGTCGGTCGAAGTTGAAACTAAAAATTTGAGAATACGACAAAAATTAAACTTATTTACAGCCCAAATAAATATTCCAAGCACAGAATTAATAGTAAGGCTTAATCTATTCACTCACCGGCAACGGTGCCAAAATTTGATAGCTAAATTATTTACTAGCGATTTAGCTAAGCTAATAATATAGTGTTGAAATAAATTATCGAATCCTAGAGGAGCGAAATAATGAAAAAACCCTAAGTACTAAATCAAAATTTTTCGGAACATTGTTTAGGAAAATAGAAAACAGATATTGTGGTTGAATCTTTGAAATTAAATTTTTGAAATTAAAGTAAAGCACTAAATCGTGAAAGGCTTTTAAAATCGAATATGAAAAACATAGATCCTAGGTTTTTTTTACCTATTATGCCATATATGTACTTAAGAATCAATTAATCACCAAATTTAATTCTTATCGTAGTGGAACATCAGGAAAGTATTATGAATTTCTGTTGAGGATAATTTACAAAGTTGATTAACTAATTATCTCTACCTTTTTCAGTCTCGAGAAAATATAATTAACTCCATTCGTTCTACAGACTTATTCCTACAAATTCATTCCCTCTTTTCAGACAAGAAAAATAATTTATATTATGAAAACCATGTTCCATTGAAATCTATTACCTTTTGAGTCTCTAAATTCCAATTAAATTAACCCTAAATCATGGCCAGTAATTCAAGAATGCAATTAATCCTAGTTTTCATAAACTACGAATTAGAAGGGTGATTAATCTAATTCAACATACACATAGGCAAAATATTCGAAACCCTAGAATCTATTACAGATTTAGTTACACATAGACATAATCGAAATTAACATAAAAAGATAAAACCTGAAAAATAGTCTTTGCATAAATAAACTGAACTTCTAACAGGATTGAGTTGTTGCCACAGTTCCGTATGTAACTTCAAATGCGGAAATAAACTAAACACTAAATTGTTGTTGTAGTCTCTCACTAGAATGAAAAATAAACCTAACACACCTAAAATTCGACCTAAAGAGGGCTATTTATAATAATCTCAGATGTATCCTGACAGGCCTAGGAAATAAGATACAAATATATCTTAAATCTTAGAAAATTCACAAAATCATCGTTGATGTCAACCGACGTGACCTCACATTGGTCGAGGTGGAAAACTCGGTTCAACCCTTCCTTTGGTTGCAGCAAAGTCATCAGAATTGATCAACGCACACCGGTTGTCTATCGACGTGCATGTCACACGTCGATCCTGCTTGAACTCAAACCACGATCGATCCACAGTGTCAACTTCGATCGACGTGGCCTGCATCGATCGAAGTCAAGGCTTTCACTCAGCATATTTCTTTCCCTAGCCATTTTTCACCCTAAAACCTACAAAACACACCATCACGAGCATTTCACGTGTGATAACCCTATCATGCATGCAAAAGTAAATAAAATGCTTCTAAAAACACTAAAACACTCAAGAACTTCATTGATAAGTTAGTGAAAATATGTACTTATCACTTACCGGGTTCAGAAACATGCAGAATTGCACCGCCAAGTGCAAGAAGAAATATTCGTAACTGAATACGACTGGATGTTCATCAGTCTGTCGAGGTATGCTCTAGATGCGGTGAACACTGAGCAGAAGAAAGTACTTCAGTTCATGTCTGGACTGAGAACAGACATCCAAGCTTCTATTGCTTGCCTAACTGGATTAGATTACACGGACGTACTGCAACGAGCCTTGAACATTGAAGCAGCACTAAAGAATGGACTACGAGCTGCTCTCTTGGCCAACAAACCAGAGCCAACCACTGGAACGGGGATAAAAAGGAAATAGGAAGATGTTCCACAGACTTCAGCAGCTGGACCGAGGAGAAACTGGCAAAGCTGCCAGAGTTTTCGTAACAACCACGCTAGAAACCAAAGGAACTTCCAAAACCAAGGGTACTACCACCAGGGAAACTTTGTCGTCAAACGCTATAATCGCTGTGGAAGAGACCACCCAGGAGAATGTGCTGCACTTCGCGCCAACTGCTACAACTGCGGGAAGATGGGACACTACTCGTCACAGTGTTGCCAGGGGCAACAATCGCCAAGATTTCCAAAACCAACACCAGGGCAACCAAAGCAACACTCAAATGCGTACACTGGAAGGCAACGACAACCTAGAATCAACCGCAATTGCCCCATTCAAGGAAAGTAAATTCAGTAGGTGCCCCGCAGCTACCGCAACAACAAAATCAACATCAACCAGTTCAACAGCCAGCACGTCAGGGAAGAGCCTACGCTCTCGAACAGCCAAAGGAGATCAGGGAAATCTAACAAGTATGGGATTAGTAAACCAGTCACCGGTTATTATGCTTTTTGATACTGGTGCATCGCATTTGTTTGTATCCATAGATTGTGTTCAGAATCTAGGGCTTAGTACGGAGAGAACGAAGAACGACTTGTGCATAGTAGCTCCGACTGGAGGATCAACTCTCTCAAACCTTATTTGTCCGACCCTATAAGTTTTTTTGAGCATGCGCACTAAGAGCCAATGGTCTAAACGTCCTACAAATGAGAGACGTGGACGTTATATTAAGAATGGATTGGTTAGAAGAGAACCATGCTACCATCCGATGTAAGGATAGGATTGTGTCTTTTGAATAGTTTGAAAGAGAATCCGTGTACTTGCACAGAGTTTGGAAGGGAACAAGGATTCCCCTAATTTCCGCCATGCAAGCCTACCGATTGGCTAATATGAAAGATAGTCAAGCTTTCCTTGTGTACCTAAATAAGGATGACAAGAAGGATATTATTGTCAACGACGTTGAAGTCATCAGGGAATTTGAAGATGTTTTTCCCGATGAGTCACCTGGTTTGTCACCGGACAGGCAATTGGAGTTTTTTATATATATTGAACCGGATGCAGCTCCTATCTCAAAAGCTCCATGTAGGATGGCCCCTGAGGAACTGCAAGAGTTGAAAGTGAAATTGCAAGAATTGCTAGATTTGGGATTCATACGGCCAGTGTATCGCCTTGGGGAGCGCCTATTCTTTCTTTGAAAAAGAAAGATGGATCTATGCGTATGTGCATTGATTATAGAGAACTGAACAAACTCACCTTGAAGAATAAATATCCACCCCCAAGAATCGACGGTCTTTTTGATCAAATCAAGGGAGCAAAGGTCTTTTCTAAGATTGACATTAAGTCTGGATACCATCAGCTAAAAATCCGTCCTGCGGATATTCCCAAGACTGCATTTCGAACAAGATATGGCCACTATGAGTTTGTAGTGATGCATTTTGGATTGACAAACGCGTCAGCAGTATTCATGGATTTTATGAATTGCATGTTTCATCCATATCTAGATAATTTTTTCTTAGTCTTCATCGATGACATTCTTGTCTATTCGAAGAGTGAAGAAGAACATCGAGAACATTTGAGAACAGTCTTGAGAACCCTACGAAAGGAGAGATTGTATGCCAAATTTAGCAAGTGTGAATTTTGGTTAAAGGAAGTGATGTTCCTAGGACACATAGTATCCGCAGAAGGAATTAAAGTAGACCCAGCTAAGATACAAGCTGTGAAGGAGTGGGAGTCTCCTTAAAATCCAAATGAAGTTCAAAGTTTTCTTGGACTGGCAGGATATTATCGTAGATTCATTGAAGGATTTTCCAAGATCGTCAGACCAATGACCCAACTTTTGAGGAAAGGAATTGAGTATGCGTGAACTGAAGAGTGTGAAGCGAGTTTCCAATGCTTGAAGGAACTCTTAACCACTGCCCCAGTTTTGGCAGTACCAAAAGTAGAGAAGGATTACGAGTTGTATACATATGCCTACAAGAATGGTTTAGGTTGTGTTTTGATGCAGGAAGGCAAAGTGATTGCATATGCATCCCGTCAATTAAGAACGCATGAATTGAATTATCCAACCCATGACCTGGAATTAACAACCATTGTCCACGCGCTAATGATTTGGAGACATCATCTCTACGGAGCTAGATGTGCAATCTTCACTGACCACAAGAGCCTCAAGTACTTCTTTGAGCAGAAAGATCTGAATATGAGGCAAAGAAGGTTGTTGGAATTAGTGAAAGATTATGACTTGATCATTAATTACCATCCTAGTAAAGCTAATTCAGTAGCTGATGCATTGAGCAGAAAAGCTCCAGCCAAAGCCAGTGTTGTAATTACGCAAGAAGGAAATTTGATCAAAGAAATGGAAAAGATAAACCTAGAAGTGATTTCGCCACCTGAAACGGTGAGCACGAGAATAGAAACCTTATTGGCAAGTCCTGATCTAAGAACAAAAATTGTGGAAGCACAAAGAAGAGACGAAGGTTTGGAGAAGATACAACTTCAAATCCACGAAAAGAAAGTTGCAAACTTTCAATAAGCTTCTGATAATACTATAATGTACGATAAAAGTTGTGCGTGCCGAAGGTGGATGATTTGAAAGAAGAAATCATAAGAGAAGCACATGAAACCCCGTACACCGCCAACCCTGGAAGTACAAATATGTATCAAGACTTCAAGTCTATATTTTGGTGGGAAGGCATGAAGCGAGACATAGCCATGTTCGTAGAACGTTGTTTGGCGTGTTAACAAGTGAAAGTGCTTCATCAAAGGCCGTATGGAAAGTTACAGCTGCCTGACATTCCCGAGTGGAAATACGATTAAATGGCAATGGATTTTGTAACCGGTTTACCCAAGTCCCAAAGAGGGAACACTGCTATTTGGGTAATCGTGGACTGCTTAACCAAGAGCGCATATTTTCTGCCGATTCAGATTACGTATGGATCAGATAAGTTAGCCCAAATTTGTGTCAAGGAAATCATCCGATTATATGGCATGCCAACGACAATCACATCCGATAGAGATGCAAAGTTCACATCTCGATTTTGGACTAGCTTGCAGAAAGAGCTTGGAACTAAACTGAACTTTAGCACTGGTTTTCACCCTCAAATAGATGGTCAAACTGAGTGAACCATACAAACATTGGAAGATATGCTCAGAACTGTTGTTTTGGACAGAGGAGTAAGATGGGAATCCGTTCTACCATTGATAGAATTTGCATACAAATTCCGCTTTGAAGCCACCATTGGAATGGCCCCATATGAAGAACTTTACGGAAGAAAGTGCAGATCTCCCTTGTATTGGGATGAGGTTGGTGAACAAAAAAATTTAGGACCTGATTCAGTCGCTGAGATAATAGAAATCGTTAGAGAAATTCACGCTAGAATCAAAGAAGCTCAGGATCGACAGAAGTCTTACGCCGACAAGAGACGAACTGAGTTAACTTTTGAAGTCGGAGACAAGGTGTTCTTGAAGATATCACCGTCTAAAGGAATCATTCATTTTGGAGCTAGAGGTAAGCTTAGACCTCAATATATTGGTCCTTACGAGATCTCAGAAAGAATTGGAGCCGTGGCATATCGTTTGGCTTTGCCACCCAATTTCGGAAAGGTTCATAACGTCTTCCACGTGTCGCAATTGCGGAAGTATATCTTCAATCCAAGACACGTTATTCGTCAAAATGAAGTTCAGCTCCTGCCGATTTGACTTACGAAGAAGGACCTGAAGCAATCATGGATGTCAAAACTCAAAAGCTCTGCAACAAGAAAATCAACCTTGTCAAAGTTCTTTGGAAGCATCATGGCACTAAAGAAGCAATGTGGGAACTTGAAGACAAGATGAAGGAGAAGTATCCAGAACTATTTTTGTAACCTGCAAAATTTCGGGACGAAATTTTTTTTTTGTAGTGGAGGAGGATGTAACACTCCTCGTAAATTTTAAATGAAATTATCAAATTTCCAAATTTTATATTTTGTTATCGAATTTAATTCAAAGTTTTGCGATCGATTTGAATTGAGAAATTATTAGTTTGGTATTATTCAATTGCCACCCTTATTTAAAAGGAGTAATTAATTATTAATTAATATAATTAAATCGATATCGATAATTTATTTGATGACCCGATATTTTTATATCGAGATAATATCGATCGATAAATATTCATGGATCAATAAAATGTCACGGTCTCCCGTGCAATGAGGCGAAGAGATGTGGAATTGACGTGAGGTGATGTTAAAGTGACTGATTTGACAAGGAATGACAACCACTTTAACCTTTTTGACTTTTGGTAATTCCCAAATTACCCCCATCTCCCTTCTATATATTTAAGGCTTCTTCCATAATTTTCACTTTCACTCTCCCTCTCAAATTTCACCAAAGAATTTCTGGCGAAACTCCGATGAGGTTCTGGCGAAGAGATTTTGAGGTAAACCTATACCTTTTTAGAATCCTCTCTTTGTTTCCTTTCCATTTCCAACCTTAGATTTCCCTTCCTTTGTGTTTTGAAATGGGAAATTGAGGGATCAAGTGTTGATCGAGCCTACGTGAACCTATAAACGTCATAGAGGGTTAAATCGAACCTCTCTCTAGCTATTTCTTAAGTTTAAGCATGTTTTGTAAATTTTTCCCTGGTTGATAAATGGCTTGTTCTAGGCTTGTGTTGAGTTTATAAGTACATATGCATGTTTAGCATGTTGTATTATGAGCCTAGAAATTATGTATCGACCTAGGAATCGAGTTGTGGTTATTTTGGAGCATTTTTGGTATATTTGCCCTATTTGGATATATTGAGGTTTTATTTCGATTCCAACATATTTTGATGTTTAATATCATGTCTAGACTCGTTATACTTATTAGAAAACAAATTAATGTTGTTAAAAATCAATTGGACGAGCCCGGATAACCGTTGAGCCAAAAACCATATTTCTCTGCCGAAGGCAACGAGCCTCGACTTCGATCGACGCCATCTTGCATCGATCAACGCGGCCATGTCGGTCGACATGAAATTACATCGGTCGACACAGAGCTGCCGTCCATTTTTCTTTCGGATCGTTCATTTCAATCGACATTAATTCCATATTGGTCGACACACTTGGTGTCGATCGACACGCACTTATTTTGGTTGATGTTTGTACGTTGATTGATTTCTGTCCATTTCGGTTGATGCAAATTAATTCTTGATTATTTTAATTGTATCGGTCAACACGAGTGTTATATCGGTCAATATACGTGAGTCAATCGACGCCGTTCCATTTCAGTCGATGTGACCTCATCGTTCCACACACTTGGTGTCGATCGAAACTGACGACATTCTTCCAAATTTTGTATTCTTCCTTCGATTGATTCAAACAAAATTACTATTTTATTCAATATCATTCATGTCAATCAACATAGGAAGTTATTTTTATCTTCCATGATATTCCTAAAAATCTTTTCAATTCAAATTAACTCCGATTATTCAATCGAACTCTTGTGATTCAAACCTTCTTTGAAGTTGATTGATAAATCAAACTTGTTAAACCTTGACTTCAAAATATTGTTGAAACACGATCTGTGTCTAAGATCTAAAAACCTTCTCGATTACTTTCATTGAAATGACTTTGAAACCTGTCGATGAGTTTTAAAACTCTCAATAAATTACACTTTGATTCGCAATTGATTAAGTAACTTCTTTCATTCAAAATCTGTGAAGAGACATTTAGTCATTCGTCGATGTCTCACACTTGTTCAGAAACTTGACTTGTAAAACTTGGAACATTGAAATTCGATTTGTATCCAAACTTTAAATTATTTTTATCGTATTCTTGACATGACTTGAAATCACTTGATGAGTTCTCACGCACTCAAGCCAAAATACGTTAATTCAGATTGTGTGTCTTCTTTCAATCTTAAACTCTTGAAAAAGTGCTTAGTCACTTGACGAAGCCATTTGAACTACGATCCATGTTTCTTGAATGAATGCTTGATATTGAATCACGAGCCTTACGAATAATGTTTGACTTTCATGTTCGTCAAACCAAATTGATCAGATAATTCTTTCATATCCTCTTACCCAATGGCTCAAGATTTGAAAAGTCCATGATTGATTAAGAATCTAGAATCCTTAATGTACCAAGTTGTAGATATCTCGATCCATTATCCTCTAAGGATTTATTTATTCCTTAAATAGTTGGAAAGGGCAAGAAGAAGATCGAATACTAGATCAACCAACTGCATAACCGCACCTACTCAAGGCAGGCTTTCTTTTACCCCTATATAGTGGGCCAAAATAAAAATATAAAATGATGTTTTCTTTTCAAAGCATATCAAGCATGAAATGAAACGATTTGCTTTAAATTGTTTTGTCATTGCCTACTGTTTTGTGTTTGTTATTTGTCCTCTCTGTGGGGGAACCCCACTTAGAGAAGAACATCAAACGTATTCAACGTGGATGTTGACTCTGCGTAATGCGAGTCTTATCGATCGTACCCAGGTAGTGAAAGAGATACCATGGGTTAGTGCACTATGATGCTGACATGTTAGGGGTCATGCCCTACTCGGACTAGCATCGTGACTGTGGTAGGTGGCCACCTCCCAGTCACATAATCATTTGCACATAGTTTAACTAAGTAAAAAGGAGCATGCTCATTCATAAAAATATTTTGGTGCCATGGGAGGATTCCAAACTTAAAACCCCATGCGCGACCCAATTAAAAAGGCATGACAAACTTATATATGTATGTTTTCGTGCATATGTTCACTAAGTACAATTTGTACTTAGCCCCTTGCATTATTTTAAATGCATAGGTTAAAAAAAACTTTTGGAACAAGGTACAAGGCAGTAGTCGAGGTGGAGCTGAAGATCTCTTTTCGTAATAGTTGGATGTTGAAGTATGTATCTTCATATACATACTTCATTGATAACTTTCCGCTGCTGAAACTCTTTATCTTTTGTTAGCCTTTTTATGGATTGTTAAACCTGATTACTCTGATATTTGTTCTTGAGAAGCCAAGATCGCTTCTCAAGGAGGCACTTTTGCTAAATTACATCTCTTGGGATATGTGTGTGTTGATTTATATCTTGAATTGCTTGTCCTTTTCTTCAAATTCAATATCCCAAATGTATGTCTCGCTCCCGATTTGCCTCAATTCCTTGATTTATGTCTTGTTTATAAATTGGGGCGTGAAAAATATTAATTTACCTTTCAGTCAATTAATAAACTCATATAATTACAAAAATAATTATCCTGATGTATTCAAATAAATCAACCTATACAATAGAGGTCACTTTAACGATATAGTTTTTCGATTAATTTATCCAAATAAATTTAAACACCTTAGTCATGTTATAAATTAAATGACATATAAATTCAAATTGAATTGATAATGATTTCAAAACCCATATCCCAAAATATTATTATTAGAAATCATATATATCTAAATAGAAATAATAGATATCTCAACCAAGTTTTTTTTCTCAATAATAAAATTATTATATTTGCGAAAAGAGAGAAAATAATAGAGTTAAAATATTAAATAACCACTTTCAGTATTTAACAACTCCAAATGGTCACTATTATATATTTATTCAAAAAATTACTATTTTTACTAAATCACCCACACTTTTCTGTTTTGCACTCCATTAAGCAAAAATAACAAATACGGAGCAAACCATTTTTCTTAATTTAATTTTTTTCATTTCATTAATTAACACTTAGTTTCAATTTTTTTTAGTTGCAATTTAATTTCACTTAGTTGCGAACCATTTTTGGTAATTTCAGTTGTACAGGTGAAAAAATGCAAAAGGTTTCATTATTATTTTTCATTCTTTTGTTTTATTGATTTCATTAAAATTTGTGCTTAAATACATAGATTAATTTCCTTTAAATGAAGTCTCAAAATCACTCTACATTAGAAAAAAATTATTTAATTTCTTCATTCAAACTGCAAAGACCATTCTTTTAATTTTTAGTCTTATATTTAAATTTGGATTGAATAATGTTGGGACTGCGAGTTAGTAAGCTCACTTAGAAGGCACAAATGGGACCACTTGCACTCGAAAAGACCGGACTAAGGGCTGACTCAAGTCGTCTCAAAGCAAGCAACGATAAAAGCAATCTGTAGTATGCGAGGAACTCATCCAGAGTAGTTCCATTGAAGTCACGAGGCCCGGAAAGCAACTCAACAAAAGGAATGACCTCCTCCAAGCAGATTGACAAGTGAAGAACTATCACGTCGAACCGCCCAACGGTCAAGGAGGCGGACAAGATAAGAATATGATAATCTTGGAGGTTATTGGTGATAGAGACGTTACAACGATCCTGAAAAAGCCGACGAGCTCCACTCAACCACCCAGGCGCACACCTAGAAAACCCTAACGCCGCCACATGCTCTATATATAGACATCTATAAGTCAAAATTCCGCATCTAGCTTTCTGCACTTATATTCAATTCATTAATCTTATTCTAGCCGCATAAAAATCTATTGTCGAGCTTAGTATCGCTCCCGCCGGAGTCCAATCGGACCTTTTCTAGCACTAAAATTAGTGTTCTATCTCTATTGCGTTGTATCCATTTGCTTTAAATTTATTTATCGTTGTCAACAATAGAGTATTGTGTGTTAGTACTTCTGTACTCCCCTTATATCGCTTTTGTTATTGATCATCGTCTGTCAACCCTTATTTTTTGTGATTATTTGGATCTTCTGTTTTCGGGCCCTGTACCAATATGAATCGAACCTCAACAAATACATCCAATGTTTCCCGTTTGTATAAGAGACAAAAACTATAAGGGAAGGTCTTGGGTTAGGCAGGCCTAAACGATTTAGGCGGGTTTTATCCATTAACCCAAACCCAAACCCATATAATATACCCTAATTGGGATGGGTGAACCCATATGGGTAGGATAAAACCCGCCTAAACCGTTTAGGCCTGCCTAACGCAAGTTTTTGCCAAACTATAAATATTATATCCATAATACCTTAATTCACATTAGAAAAAATTACCACCAAATTTAATAGTGGCAATAACTAACCTTAAATTTTACAAGAAATTTTCTTCGCAGCAAATCGGCAATCAATTAAATATTATACTATAATCAATGATCTCGCCAAAAGTCACAATCGAAATAAGAAGCCCTGACTTTCATAATTATAGAATCGGCGTATCCATTAAAACAAATCGAATAAATTCTAAAATCGCCGAATTCAATTTTGAAATTATAAAACGTCACATCTCAGAGAATTATAAATAGAGGGATTCTAATACCACTATATTGAAATATTTTTTTTTTAATTTGGGTGTAAATCAATTGAGATATGTACCTAAATTATTATTCTATAATAATAATAAACTGAAAATTCATAAAAACGGAAGCACTAACCTGAAAGACATAATAAAAATCATGAATCACAATTGAACAGAATAGCCCTTACCCTGAAGACATAATAAAAATTCTTGAATCTCAATTGATCTTTTAAGAATACAGAATACCCTTTGAATGTTTTCTGTGATGGGAATAGAAAACTGAATACATTCCATTTCTTGAGAACTAGACAAAATTGATTCAATATTTACAATTTCATCACTCACCAAATCATGAATATATACATTAATTATAATAGGAATACACATTAATTATATATATATATATATATATATATATAGAGAGAGAGAGAGAGAGAGAATGGATCATATACTAATAAGATAAAAGATGTTAAATAGGAAAAAATACTGGCCATTGGATTAGATGTGATCTATGGTTAAAATAATTCTCAAGTTGGTTTTTTAACTTCCAAATAAGGGTAAATTAGGAAATATGAAAGTCTACTAATCTCACGCCATTTGAATGAAATCATGGAGTGGTTTGTGTATGAAAATTTTGACATATCTACCCTTTTTCCTATTAAAACGTGTAGAAACGGTTTATTCATTAAATATGAAAATTAATATTAACCTTAGATCTCATCTAAATCAAGGGATGATAGATTTTCCTATTTAGTAAATTAGAGTTTTTAGCAGGGGATCCACTCCCTATATATATATATATATATATATATATATATATATATGGTGTGTTATAGTGGCAATTACCTTTTACATATAAAATAAGACTTAATTATAATGATAGAGTAATAATTAGGGTACATATCTTGATTGATTTAAATCTTAATTGTAGAAAATTATTTCTAACAAGTGATTCTCTGATATCTGATAATTTGAAAAGATTTGGGTTTATATTCTTGCACGAATTCTTTCCTTTCATATGCGAATAACTAGGTCGAATTGATTTCGCATATGTTATTTATATAGTTGTTTTCTCGCCAGTTATAAAAGATATCAAATTGGATTTGTTTTAAAATTTGGTTCTGACAAAACTTCATGGCAATTTATGACTTGATAAATTGAATTCGGTGATTGCGGTTTTCTTTTAATTAGAAGCTGAAGCATTCAGCGTTATTTAATTATCTTTTTTGGGATTCGATTGATTACTATAGAATACTTGGCCTTTTGGAACTACTGCCTTCTTCGGTGATTAGGGGATTAAGGATTGTGGGAGTTTAAATTTTGTAATTAAGTCGTCATTCTTATTACATTATCCACTTTCATGTTGTTTTTATTTATTTATTTATTTTTATTTATGGCTTCCGTGTTATGAGTTATTAGGGCACCCCATCCTCAAGTGGGATATTAAATGAAATTTAATTCAGTTACACGTGCCCGGCCTACATTAATAATTACTATTTTTTTATATTTTATAAATATCTAATTCGATATTCATAATAATTTTTTATTCATATATTCTTATTTTATATTATTCATGGTTCAACTTGTCTTCATAATCACCTAATATTATATATACACATATATAAATTAAAAGAAAATCAAAAAGAAAAAAAAAAAAAAAAAAAAAAAAAAAAGGCTGAGCATGCACGCCCATACTCGCGTGCAGTGCAGGCATCCAATCAGTGGCATGTGTGAGGCGTAGGTGTGCCTCATATTTGTGTAAGATATAAAATTTTAAATAAAATCTCATCTTTCTTCTTTCTCCATCACATGAGCTTAAATATGCTGAAGTAGGGATGTTAAAATCCCAATGTACATGCTCTTAACGTGTCAGCATGAGTTAACTACTTGGATTATCAAGCATTTGTGCTTTAATGTTGTTTCATCAAATTTTTGTATATTAATATACTTGCTTCCGTTAATTTGTTTCACGCATGACATGCGCGACTTTCAAAAATTAAGTTTTAATTTTCATGTTGATTGAGAATATCTATTTCTCCAACGGAAATAAGATTTTGTTATTGGAAAAGATATGATTGAAATATTTATTATCTCTATTTAGATGTCTATGGTTTTCCAATAAAAATATTTGACAAACACTTGAATAAGACCGTCTCACAAATTTTTTCGTAAAATAGCCCACATTCCGAACAGAATGCAGTTTGTGCAGAGAGAATTCCAATCGGAATTCTTATTTTGGTCAAAATGAAAATAATGTATTTAAGAATTGCAAATGATGTGTTTTAACATAACAAAATACATCATTTTCTATGCTTAAATCCATCTTTTGTATTCCGATCCGAATGCTCTATGCACAATATGCATTCTAATTGGAATATGGGTTCAAAATGGAAATTCTGTTTGGAATTCGGTCTACAGTCTCACAAAAAATACAAAGTCTCGCTGGAGACCAACCAAAATTTTTTTGGATATTGGATTTTATAATACTTATCAATTTAGTTTTTGGATTTGCTTGTTATTTAATTTATAATATGACTAAGGTTTTTAAGTTTATTTGGGTAGATTAATTGAAACAAATATGTCGCCAAAATTACTTCTATTGCATAGATTGATTTATCTGAATATATTAGGATAATTGTATGCTTGTAATTCGATGCGTTTATTAATTGATCTGAAAGGTAAACTAATATTTGGTCGGATTACTTACATACATGTGGTAATAAATCTATGACAATTATAAGGAATCACTAATATGAGCATGATATCTGTCCAAAGATGAATTACTGCTTGTCATAACTTATTGTTAAAATTTGATTGCTATTGACAAGAGTACCACTTACAGTTAATATTACTATCTAAAGATATGATATTAATGTTGTGTTTGGTATCTTCAGATGGGATTATGAATTTGAATGAGATTTGTTCTTTTGTTCTATCTTCAGTTAATTCACCTTCTGCTGCCACAATATCTATTAACGCCAATTCGGTAATCATGTTTAATAGGAATAATTTTAAGGAATGAAAAAGACATTTATTGATTGTGTTGGGCTGTATGAAATTGGATGATGCACTACGAAAAGAACAACATGCACCTCTTATATACTACGGATAACACCCCTGATGCAAAAAGGGAGTTTGAAAGATCGGATCGTTCTAATCGCATGAGTTTAATGATTATGAAGCACAACAATTCGGATGCCTTTAGAGGTCTAATTCTGAAGAAGTCACTAAGGCTAAATGTTTTCTTGACGAAACTGGCGTTTTGCTAAAAACGATAAGGTTGAAATGACTTCATTTTTTACATCTTTTATGTGTATGAAGTATAAGGATCATGGAAACATAAGGGAGTACATTATGAAAAAGTTTCATATTGCTTCAAAGCTTAAGGCACTTAAGATAGAGATTTCTGAGGAATTGCTCATTCTTGTGGTTTTGGTTTCAATTCCTGCACAATTTAAACAATATAAAATTTGTTATAACTGCCAAAAGGAGAAATGATCTCTTAATGAGCTCATTTCTCATTGTGTTCAAGAGGAAGAAAGGTTGAAGCAAGATAAAACATAAATTGTTCATTATGTTGGTACCTCTAAAGATTAGGGCAAGAAAAAAAATATTGAGAATGGAACTGCTGAAGGTACAGTTCAAAATAAACAAAAACAAACTCTCCCAGGTTTTTCTATTGTGGTAAGACAACATATAAAGAAGGATTGTACTAAATACCATGCTTGGTGTGTAAAGAAATGTACTATTCTTACTTTAGTTTGTTCTAAGGTTAATTGAGCTTCAGCGCCTAGAAACACTTGGTCAATAGATTTGGTGTTTCAACTCAGTTAAGTGTTTCTATGCAGGGTTGCCTGAGGTGTCGAAAGTCAACTGTTGATGAAAGAAGCATCTTTGCGGCGATGAAAAATTGGTAGATGTGGAAGCAATTGGGCATTTTAGGTTGCCGTTAGGGACCGAATATTGTAGATTTTGACGGAATTTGATTTAAGTTTCTTTATTGGACATTTTATGTTATTTATGTTCATTTAGAAACTATCTGTTTAGTTTGTTTTTGAATTCAAATATTATTTGAACTGGTTATTTAACGTTGTGACAACCTTTATTTGCTAAAAGAATTACTCCCTCCGTCCCGCTACAATTGTCGCTTTTTATTTTGGTACATTAATTTCGGAGCTAGTGTTTAGTAGCTAATTGTGGTTAATAATAAAATTGGCAATCATAATTAACTTATTTAATTCTTAAACAACTACTAAACATTAGATCCGAAATTAATGTGCCAAAATGAAAAGCGACAATTGTAGCGGGACGGAGGGAGTACAGTTTTGTAATGAAACCGCAAATTAAATTATGTGGTACTAAGTAAAAATTTAAGAAGGAAAATTCACCATCATTATGACACAAATAATTAGGTATATATCAAAAGATATAATTCGACGTTTTGTGTTTTGTGGCATTCTAGAGTTTCTTTAGGGAGAACCATTAAACTCAACAACATATATTCTCAATAGAGTACAAATTAAAGCGGTTACAAAATATTTGCATATTTGGGGATGTCCAGGTAAGGTAAGACTTTACAAGCCACAAGAAAATAAATCGAACTCCAAAACAGTGAGCAATTATTTTATTGGTTAGTTTGAGCGATCTAGAGGCTATAAAAATTATGATTTCATATTAAGAAATATTTTGAGACAACAAATACGGTGTTCTTTGCGGATATTAAGTTTAGGGGAAACATAATTAAAGTCACATATATTGTCTCAACAAGAAAATATTCAACAAACTCAATAACCTCAAGAACAAGTGTCACTAAGGATAAGTATGACACTTGTTGCATATTTTGGTCTTAAGTTACATATATGGATGTTAAGACTGTGTTTCTCAATGGAAACATTGATGAAACAATTTGTATGGTGCAACCAGAAAACTTTAAACTAGGAATATCAAAGAACATGGTTAGCAAACTAAAGAAATTCATTTATGGACTCAAGCAAGCCTCTAGTTAGTCGTACCAAAATCTCATTAAGTTATTGTCTCATTTGGTTTTGAGATGAATAATGTGGATGATTATGTATATCAAAAGTTCAGTAGGAGTAAATATGTATTTAAAACGACAACCCTTTTGCTAAAGGTAATAAATTCAGTATTAAGCAAAAGCCCCAAATTAGACCAAATAATTCATGAAATACAAAAAAATTCCTATGCTTTTTTTGTTGAGAATATTTGATGTATTCTGAAGTATGTAAGTGTGCGGATATTGCGTACATTGTTCGATGTTAGGCAAACACTTAAGCAATCCTTATATAGATCATTTAATAGTAGCCAAAAGGGTTATAAGGTATCTTCACAGAATTAATGATTACATGCTCCCTTATGAGAAGTCAGATATATTTGGACGTCATAAGATATTCGGATTCTGATTTCGTTAGGTGTCAAAATAGCAAAAAGTCTACGTCAGGATAAATATATATTCAATTTTTTGATTCCGAAGAAACGGAAACATACTTCAGTTTTCTTTTCCCCATCAAAGAAAACATATGACATACGAGGGGTATTAAGTATACTTGGAATATCAACTGCAATTCAAGATCTTCAATTATAGATTCAGGTTGGTGCTTCTGCGTTTATAAATTCTCAGATAATAATTGGAGTACATATTTGGATTGATTTAAACCTTTATCATGAAGAATTATTTCTAACACAAAAATATCATAAATATAACACAAAATTACATATTTCACGAACCACACTTAACTATTTATTATTAAGATATATAACTGCAGTACCAAGATAGTTAGAAATATGTTTTGGCAAACAAGTAAAGTGGGGTTTCTTTATACAATATGAGTCCAGGGGTTGCATCGATGTTAATGTCTTCTTTTGTTTTCCCATCAGGAATTTCCCAATTGAAAAGGTAAACCAGGTTGGCCAGCGCCACTTCTATGGTGGCGACTGCTAGAGATGCTCCCGGGCAGATTCTTCTTCCCTATCCAAAAGGAATGTACCCAAATCGTTGGCCTTTGAAATCTAAGGTTGTGTTCAAGAACCGCTCAGGCAAGAACTCGTTTGCATTTTCCCAGAATTTGGGATCTCTCCCAATGCCCCATATGTTCACGAACACAAATGTGTTTGCTTCAATTTCATACCCATCTATAGTGCATGCCTCTGTCGTTTCCTTGGGTACCACTGGCGCTGGTGGGTACAATCTCAGAGTCTCTTTCACGACTGCCTTCAAATAGGGCAACTTTTTGACATCATCTTCATCTACTGACCCTTTCTTCCCCACCAAACTTCTGATCTCTTCTTGCAGCTTCGTCATTGCTTTAGGGTTCTTGATGAGCGATGTCATTGCCCAGGTAAGTAACGCCCCAGTCGTGTCCGTTCCAGCAAGAAATACATTCTTGACAATGAAATTGAAAGCAGTTTTATTAATTTGAATAAAATTAATAAACTAATCATTATAGTACGTACCATCATTATTGCTTTAATATGGTGCCAATCAATTTTAACAGTACTATCGGAGCATTCTTCCCTGAGCTGAATCAAGAGATCAAGAATGTCGTCGGTCATGGATTCCGGCCTACTTGGATCCATATGCTCATCAATAAGTTGCTGGTAAAATGAATCCATATCCTCACAAATCTTCTCAGCTCTCGCAGCTGCACCAGAGAGTTTATTGATCCAACCATACACTACACAGTCGGCCAAAAACGTTTTTAGACTCATCACCATGATTTGACTCATAATGTCTTGTAACCGTTTCCACGACTGCGTGTGTAGATCCAACTTTTTCCCGAACGCCACTCGGCACAAAACGTTGCAATTGTAAGAAGAAACTATCTCTCCAATATCAATGGCAACATTCGAGTTGGCCTTGTTCGAAATCCTGGCAATCATACTGCAAACTTCGTCTTCTCGAATGGGACGGAATGACCGTACTTTTTGGGGACTGAAGAGATGATGAGCAACCATCTTCCTCATCTTCCTCCAATGGTCAGAATAAGATGAGGTGATAATGTCACTGTGGTCGTACGATATTTTCAAGGAAGCAGATGTGTAGGGCCTTCCAGCAAATGCAATGTCGTTATGTTTCAACGCCTTTTTTGCTACATCTGCTGATGAAACCACGATGACCGGCTTTCGGAATAATTTCAAGTAGATGAGAGGGCCGTATATGGTGGAAAGTTTTGTGAGCCAAATAGGGAGCTTTGTGATGTCGAATTGGTGTAAGTTGCCGATGACAGGAAGGCCTCTCGGCCCTGGTGGATGGCGGCGAGTTCGCTGAGACCAAAGCTGCAGCGAGAGGAGAAAGAGAGTGAAAATAGAAAGAGCCAAGAAAAGAAAAAGCATAGCCATTTTGGAATGAGAGTTTGTATTATATTATTTGAATGATGTAAGTAAACAATTCTATGTATTTATACACGCTGAGTTTCACAATTATTGCCCAGCCAAAACTTTCTACACGAAATTTAAAATTCATGACCTATATGAATAATGAATATTAGCAAAATTAAACAAACAAATTTATAAATTATGAGACGAAAATTGTTCATACTATAGGTTGTAGCCCGTTCACAGTTGATAAATATCTGTTAAATAAATATTAGAGATTTAATCTATAGGGGCTGATCTGTGTCGTTGGCTCCAAAGAGGTGGCGCATGCAGCAATCCTCCTACAACAGGTTGCACGGTGGTGGCTAATGGTGGAGAAAGGAATTTTCGCTGGGAAAAAAATTCTAGGAATTGCAGACGGGCTCTTAATTTTGAATAAATCTGTAGGGATTTGATTTGGAGAGAATTATGCATAAATAATGGAAACTAAAAGAGGAACCTAAAAAAGATATGATATAAATCAAATCTTGAGTAAATATTGCAGTTACCAAACTTAATAACCGTCCATAATTTAATTCCACTAGATTACCCATACTACCCTTAATGAAATAAAAAAATAATATTTAATTGACACGTGTCATTAATTGAGCCGCTGGATTAGATAAATCAAAAGTAGGATTTATGTTCACTGTTCATTCACAACACTTAGTTCAGAAATGAACGCAACTATATATATATATATATATATATATATTTATAAAATAACGAAGGGTATTATTGTAAAATTGTAATTATTTTAATATAATAGTTCATTAATTGAGTTACGATGTTTTGTCATTATGAAGTAATAAATATTTTTTTTAACTCATAATTCAATTAATATGATATCAGTATGTATTTTATATATATTGTTAGAGTATTTTTAAAATAAAATATAAATAATTAGTAAAAAAGACATATAAGTTTTAATTTAATAAATTAAAATTAAAAATGTATTAGAATCTTAAATTTCAATTAAAAAGAAAGATGAAAAAAATAAAATGCTGTAATATTTTTAAGATAAAAAAAATAATAGATATTTTAGAAGGTCATGTTCAAAATATAAATAAAATAAATCAAAATGTGAAATATTACTGTAAAAATATTATTGTGACACATTACATTGTAAAATAATTTAAAATTTCAAGAAGATAAATAAAAGTGAAATTCAATATTACATGTTGTTTCAATTAAAGAAAGAGAGAATTGAAACTTAAGAAAATATAATTCAAAGAGGTTCTAAAGTGAATTCAATATTTTTGCTGTGTGGATGAAGTAATTGAGACAATATAGCATACCGTATGTTACAGTAAACGAGTGCATAAAGTTTAGTTTTTATTTTTCATGATAGGTTGTTGGTCTCTACTTGGCTTAAAAATAATCATCTAAAGTGATTATTTTCTAAAATTATTTTGTAAAACTATAGTGATATACCGTACACAGGAATATATATGTTTCCTTTGGTTGCATTGAAAATTTTAAAACATTAAAGCAGATATGAGTTTGAGAATATTTATTCAACGTTAGACATATTATTTAAAAAATATGCAATCAATGAAGGGATAAGGTGAATGGAGGAAATAAATTGACAACCACATAAAAGAAAATGGAGAGAATAAAAAATGAATTAAGATAAAATTATAAGAATTGAAACATAATATTTATGTTATAATAGTCAAAGAGCAAACATATATTTCGTACCAGAAACACAAATGATGAAGTTATTATAACTTGAAATCACATATACAAAATATCTAAATGTTTGAACGAATTAACATGAGATATGTACTATCGACGATAAAACAATGCCATATAAAGGTCAATATCATTGAGAGGATTTTCTTGATATCAAAATTGCTATTAAAGAAGTATAAGAATCATCACCATAGTGTGATATCATGATTTTATTAATGACATTAAAGGGATCGACAAGATATATTTAGTGTGTAAATTTATAACATATGTTAGAATAGTAAATCAAATTGCATGTCAAGAAGTTTGAGGTCGAAGTCTAATATGTAAAACAGTCATTAATGCATGTAGTTAAATTTAATGATGTAACAAACAATTGATATACCAGTTATCAAAGTTAATTTTGAATAGGACTAGAGAAAGAGAAGTAATTGCTTGAAAATTTAAAATTTTTTAATAATAACATATTGAAACTTTTTCACACAACAAAAAATAAGGCAATTTTTTGAAGTAAAATTACCATATCGAGAAAATAATATATAAGTCTCGGTCTAGGAGCACGAGTGGTTAAGTGGTTTGTCGATTATTAATTGGTCGTATTTTCGAGTCGTGTTGAGACCCATCCCCGATTTAGAAAAATAAAATAATATATAAACATTCTCTAAATTAAAACTAACATTTAGTCTTATAAAATAAAATTTACAAATTAATCAAAATAAATATACGTCAACATAATATGATATATATATATATAT
>JAPKLW010000457.1:366085-399232 GCA_026898455.1 Plectranthus barbatus
TCAATATAATATATATATATATATATATATATATATATATATATATATAGAGTAGTGATCATATGAGAATAGTTTTTAGTATGAGAAATAAGAATAAATCTTAGCCTTTGATTTTGTGATTTCAACGCTCATGATCTATTTTACTCCGTGTGTAGTTTTCCTCGATTATCCTGCAGTTTTGCAAAATTAAGGTTATTTTTGTAATTTTAGCTTTTTTTAAAATCAGAAATAGTATCTCAATAGATTTTTTATTCCTTTCTTCGCGCGATTTGATTTCTTCTTCCTTCTTTGTTCGAATTGATTTATATTTCTTTTGTCGATCAATTTTTTTTTTCTTTGTTTCTGGATTTCGTATTCGTATTCGGTCTCGACGTTGTTAATTATGCATGAATATAGTTTAAACAAAATTGTTTTATTCAGATCGACGTTCATTTTTTCTATTATATTGTGCATCTTTAGTGTTAACTTTGTGCATTTTTGTATCTTACATGTTCATTTATTCCTTCTTTGTTCGAATTGATTTATATTTCTTTTGTCGATCAGATTTTTTTTTCTTTATTTCTGGATTTCGCATTCGTGTTCGGTCCCGAAGTTATTAATTATGCATGAATATAGTTTAAAAAAATTTATTTTATTCAGATCGACGTTCATTTTTTCTATTATATTGTGCATCTTTAGTGTTAACTTTGTGCATTTTTGTATCTTACATGTTCATTTATTCCAAAGTGTGTTAATAAGATGAAGCATTTTAAGGGCATAGTTTTAAGAACTGTTGATGTTGGTATTGAGTTTTATAGAGACTACGCTCGTGTTGTTGCTTTGAAGAAGAAGATGTTTAATTTTTTTTAATTCGTATTTATGTAAAAATGAAGTAAATCGGGCTAAAAATGAAGTAAATCGGGCTTAAAATGCAGGTTGCTGTTTGTGTTTGAATATTTTTACAGTTTTAGCCTTTAAAGACTAAAAGTGGACAATATTGGGGCAAAAATGCCGCGTTTTTCAATATGCTGAGAATGAATCATGTTCGTCGATTTGATGTGATAGACGCGCGAGATTTATTCTTATTTCTCATAGTAACTCCTATTCTCACCTGATCACTACCCTATATATATATATATATATATATATATATATATATATATATAATATGTAAATATTATACTCCCTTCGTCCCGTGCCAATTGATACATTTCTTTTAGGCACGAGAATTAAGGATGTGAGTGTAAGTGGAATTAATATTTTATTGTTGAGTTTTAAAAAATTGTCATTTTTAAAAATGTATCAATTCAGGCGGGACGCCCAATTCGGTAATTGTAGCAATTCGGGTGGGACGGAGGGAGTATCTGTTATCATATAATTTGTAGTTCAAAAATTTTAAATATTTATCTTATTTTTATATAAATAAAATATTAAATTTAATGTTACAATGTAAACAATTAAAATTCTCACGCATCGCGTGGGTGCAATACTAGTTTCTATAATACCGCTTGTTGGTAAATGGACCGTTGCTAATGACTACTGATAGAGTTTAAAATAGTTACAACATTAAAGTAACCAAATAAAAAATTCTACGATTCTATTTGTAGCTAACCCAAGTTTTTAATATTTCTAGTCTTAGAATTTAAATAAAATACAAATATTAGTAGTCAAAAACTTGTTTACCTTTGCAGTCCATATAAATTACATACGTGACAGTGAAAATATCAAAGCCCACTTACATACCTTGCTCGTAATCACATATCTATATCTATATGTATATATAACATTAAAATAAAACAATAAAAACAGAACTAGTTGAGTAAGTAGAAAGTCAAAATTTCCATAATTCGAATCTTGTTCAATCTATTGATCTCGATGCTTTTGGGCCTTGCAATTAAATTTCTCATCTCAAGGTTTGTGAACCTTTTTCATTTCATATTCTCATAGGTTTGGACACAAAAAATAACTCTTATCTAATTTATATTTTTATAACTATATATAATTTGTGAGGGATATATATATATATATATAAAAAATGGAAGATTGTGATGGTTAGCCGAATTACTTAACTGAAGTGAGATTGTAATTCTTTTGATGGCCCATAGTTGTTTATAAAATTATATTAAGTTCATCAATCTAGAGGACAAATTCAAAGATCGAAGGTAGTAAATAATGTTACCTAATAAGACCAAAATAGTTGAAAAAACATATTACTCAATATTTGGTTATCTAATTGGTTAAGAATTACTACTGTGGCCCTATCAAACCAAGAGATTTATTAAAAATATTGTGGTGTTTTACTACTCTTGTGCACTCACACACTTCCAACAAACTATTATAATTGAGATATATTTATAGGGGAGAATAAAATTTTTTTTTTCAGTCAAAAATAAGGTCTGATTAAGTTAAGAAGGATCAACTCTAATTAATTTAATGACTCATATTTTAATTATATGAAACATAAACCTTTTTTGAGTTATTCACTATTATACTCTGATCCTATTTAAAATAGGAATCAATTTTCTAAATTATAAATTACTACCGTCATCTTCAAGATCCACATCTCAACAAATAATTCTCCATTCAAAGAAACTCAAATGAAATAGTTCGCTTCTTTTTCAATCGATTCATGGATCAATCTCCAAATTACTATCTATCTTTTTGGTTCAAACTCATTCAAAGTTGAAATATTTTTGGATTAAAAAGATTTCAACAGTAATCTTCTTTCTGTCTCGGTTCATTCGAATCAATTAATCAACAGATTTTAAATTGAGTTGTTATCTTTTTACTTGCAATAAATTAGTTGACATAAAAGAATGGTAGGAGCACGTTTATCGAGAACACCAATCGAAATATTATACCCCTATTAGGTATCATCAACACCATATGTTAGCTATTATTTGCATAGATTTAAATTGTTAGAACTGATCATACAGTTATTTTATAGATTCTAAAGTTATTATAATCTAGATTTTGATGAGAGCTAAAAATTTGAATAATCACTAAAGATTGATCAATTTAGAGTCATCTATGGTTGGTCACCCAGCTCACAATTACGAGGAGTCAGTTGACAATTAAACTATTCACTATCACAACCAATACAAATCAACCTTTCAATAAAATATTATTTTTTCTCATCCACAAATACAACCCACAATCTAATTTAATTTTACTTACACCCGTGACTTTGACACAACGTACATTATATTTTATTTCACTTTATTTCATTAAAATATATTATAAATATAAGGTTTTATTTGACTTTAATAATCAACAAAATATAATTTAAATTTATTAACACAATTAAAAGAAATTATAATATAATTACTACTACAAATGAAGTGCAATTACATAAATAAATTGAATTACAATTATATGATAAGTTGAGGAAGAGATTTTGTTTATTTGTGAAAATATAACAATATTGGACTTTGTTTTGAAATTATATCAATATTGAACTCTATTTATAAAGGGGGAAAAATTGGTGATTTTAATATAATTTTTACAATTTTTGTTATTATTTATCCATCTAATTTATAATTTAAAATAAAATATTATCATCCAATCAGAAATTGACACTTGCACTTTCTGACTTGAAAACTTATTTAATTGGAAAGGTTGTAGAAGCTCGGTTGTGAGTCATCTTATTTCTTCTTTTTTTTTGTTAAACTCCATGTCACCAACAATCGATTGATTAAATAATGGTAGTTGGTAGCCTGAAAAGAGAAAAGTTGACTAGTTGTGAGACTAGTATTAGTTGAAAAGCTTCAAAAGGAATTGGACAGCGGAGGAAAAGAGAATAGAGAATGGATAGTTAAGAATAAGCTCAGATGAAACTTCAAGATATTCCACCCAAGGATAAAAACTGTTGAATTGTATATCTTCGTATAAACATTCACGTACAACGAAAGATATGTTAATTTAATTAAAATATCAATGTCTACATTTCAAATAAGCTGATAAATAATGTAGGTCCCGAAATCAGAGTGCAAATAAGTGCAGCAGAAGGTTTGTATTTGCAGCGGAAGCAATAATTAACACACTTGCACTTGTTTAGATAAACAGAGGTCAGTCAGTTTAGTGTGTAGAAGACTTAAGCTTAGGTCTATTCTAATTAAGCCAGTTTCACAGAGTATACTATTCAATACTTAGACAAGTATTGAAGGTTTCAATAGTCAGTTTGCGAAACTAAACAAGGTAGAAATTTAAATAAAGCAGTAAATTACACACAAATTTATAGTGGATTGGATCTAAATATCCAACACCCACTCTTCAGACCTAATGTCTGGATAAATCACTAAGTAAGTACAAGCCTCCTTACGATCTATACACACCCATCGGCACCTCCGTCCTTCGGTCAGCTGTGGCACTCGCCTAAGAACTCCTTTAGTCTTCATGTTCAAGTGAGGACGACAACGATCTGCCTTCTTCCTGGTGGTTGGATGTTTGTTGTTCTTCTCAGAACTCTGTTTGTTGGCATACGCCCGTGAGAATCAGTATCCCAGAGTAGGAGACTGACTGTTATGAATATATTTTTGGAAGATATATTCACCAAAGAAAAGCTTCAGCCTCGTGCTTGGAGAAGATAGCTCGGTGCAATAACTTGAGTTAGGGACTCAAGTCTTGTGTTAAGAAACACGAAAACTCGAAGAGTTTTAGCAGAGAGATGGCTTAGCAGAGCGCTCTTCTTAGAATCTTCAATTTTGGTTCATTATCCTGTTTAAAGTTGATGTTCGGTCCTATTTATAGAATATTTCCTCCGGCAATTAGAATTTCTGCCCGTTAGACAGATAAATCAAGTCGTTAGACTCATGGAAGATATTGCCCGATCGTAGCCCATGCCGTAGGTCTGCTTCTACTCTGCTCTGCTATGTCAGTGTACTATACACTAACTTTATGTTAGACTAAGTTTCAGTTTGAGGAACCCAAGTTTGGATAACCTCGTTCTGACTTTAATTTGGGCATGTATATGCCGAAGTCTGACCGAGCTTCGATATCTTTTTGAATAGCTCGTGCTTTGAAGGTAGAGGCTCTTATATTGACTTCCCAAGGTCAGTATAGCTAGCCCTCATACTGACTTCCCATAGTCAGTATGGTTGAGCCTCATACTGACTGTCCACAGTCAGTATGGAAAACGCCCTCATACTGATTTCTCCTGATCAGTATGAAAAACCCTCATATTGACTTCTCCTAGTCAGTATGGGAAAGCCCTCATATTGACTTCTCCTGGTCAGTATGGAAGACCCTATACTGAGTGTCCCAACTCAGTTTTGGTCAATGCTATACTTGGTGGAAACCAAGTTTCAAGTTGTGTAGTTTGTCAGTTCTTGAGCATCTCCTTTGCTCGGTCTTCAGCCTAAGTTCTATTACAACTCGATTGATCTATACAAGGATTACATTTTAGAACTCTAGAAACTTAAAAACTGACTAAGATAGCTTTTATATTCTTTGACCCACCAAAACACAAAAGTAAGGAAGGATTTCTCTAACAAAAATTCTAATATTTCCCCCTTTTCGGTGTGGTCAAAGCCATCTTTAACCTAAGCGGATGATGTGTGGGTAACTTTAGAGTTTTTACAAATTTGTCAAATAGTCTCATAAACTTAGAAAAGTTCCCCCTCAAAGTCAGCTTTCTACTTAAGATCTTCTCCTTATAGATTTAGAGAGATATTGCTCGATTGATTTTCAAGTCAGTTTAGAGCAATTCTAATCTTAAGTGAGAGAGAGTTAGAAACTTGCTGATTACACTCGAGTATGTAAGTTCAGCTCATAAAGATCGAAGACCTTTGTTGGACAAAAAGAGATTGTCATCAACAAGTCGGTTTATCCTTTAATATTTTTCATTACAATTATAGAGATAAACTAACTAAAAAGAAACCTATTACAGAATTACAAGTCTATACTAGAGTGCTTCCGGTCTTCATGATGTTCTTTCAATTGACCGCTGCTGGATTTTTGACCATATTACCTCTTCCCACCTCCCCGCTACTTCTTCATTCGTCAGGATCTCCTTCACGAATTGTGCCTTTGAAGGCAGGAAGACGAGGCAAAGAAGCTCTCTAAGTGATCATGCCCTGTTGCTTAGCTTGTCACTTTGAGCAGTGGGCTTTGTGGTTTTGTAGAATGAGACTACAACGAAAGAAGATATCCTCTGATATCTTCTGCTCCTTCTACAACCTTTTAATATTCTCACGCAGAAATTTCTGATGTCTTCTGCACCTTCCATACTTCTTTTCCCCCTCTTTGATCGCACCCAAAAAGGGTAGTGAGATTATGTCTGGTGGCTTGGGATCTTTTGCCATTTTACCAGATCGAAGGAAAACTTTGGATGAAGACGAAGTATAAACTTGGAAGGAAGGGTTCGACAATGGACAAAGGAGAAAGTGTTTCACAAAGGAAACAAATGAACCCTATTTATTGCAGAGAAAATGTCATTTAAAAAGAGTAAATGTACCTTAAAACCTTCCAGTTTCTTGATATTCGGCGACAATTAGGATACGTTGCCTCGCGATGCGCGTTTGAGATTTGACTAGAGCGACGTGGAAATGGACGTTATCCACATGTCAAACCCTGATTCATCGATGCAAAATACACATTAATAACATTGTAACCGATGTGATTGCCTTTGGAATTCAAAATCCTGCCTTTCAAACTTCCAAACTAACTAAGGGTTAGTTTCTAAATTAAGAGTTGGAAATCAATTTTATTCCGCATCCGTCCTTGATAAATATTCAAGTGTCAAAATCAAAACTTGGTTTTCTTCAGCAAGTCAGATGGAAACTTAGTTGAAGTAAGTTTCGACTTCTTTGGATGCCTCTGGTAACAATTTCTTCCGCTTTTGGGCTATGTGAAGATCTTCATACTGTGTTGTGTAGACACCACCTGAAGGAGTATTCTTCAAAGATTGAATATGTATGAAGTCTTCATGCTGAGTGACACACCAAGTTTATAAAACTGAGAGTTTGAACTCAATTTTAATCAGCAACCAATCTTTCTTTAAGTTCATGAGCAAAACTGAGAGCTAGCTTGGACTCAATTTTATTCAGCATTACTCTTCTTCAATAAGTATCTCGTCGATCTCCAATAGACCAAATTTGATGTAAATCTCCTTGAATCTAGTCTCTAGGAGTGGTTTGGTGAAGATGTTCGCTAGTTGATCTTCAGTTTGGATGTACTCTACCGACACGTCCATCTTATTTACATGATCTCTAATGAAGTGATGCCTTATGTCGATATGCTTGGTTTTGGAATGATGAATTGGGTTCTTTGTAATGCACATTGCACTGCTATTATCACAATAGATAGACACACACCTAGTTTCAACATCATAGTCGAGCAATTGTTGTTTGATCCAAAGCACTGCAGCACGACAGCTTGCGGTAGCAACATACTTAGCTTCGGTTGTAGACGTGGCGACTGAGTGCTGCTTCTTGCTTAAGCAACTTACAAGCTTGTGACCTAGGAACTGACACATTCCACTTGTGCTCTTCTTGTCGATTCTGCAACCTCCAAAATCTGAATCTGAATAAGCATTGAGAGTAAGCTCGTCAGTTTTTGAATACCAAATGCCTGGTGACTCTTTTCCTTTGAGGTATTTGACTATTCTTCTGGCAGCCTCCATGTGTGACTTCTTAGGATTGGCTTTAAACCTCGCACATACTCCAACTGAGTAGGAAATATTTGGTCTACTGGCAGTTAAGCATAGGAGTGACCCAATAACGCCTCTGTACATAGTTGGGTTGACTGCCCATCATGCTCATCTGGAAGTTGTTTTGCATAAGTTTGAAAAACTTTTCGCACATCTTCAAGTTTCTGCATTCGAATATAATATCATCTACGTAGATCTGCACTAGAAGGATATCTGATCCATCCTTAATCCTGAACAGCGTTGTGTCAATTTTGTCTTTTTGGAAACCATTCTTGAAGAGAAACAGAGACAATGTCTCATACCAAGCTCTGGATGCTTGCTTTAACCCATAGAGAGCCTTCCTCAGTTTGTAAACTTGATTTTCTTCTTTAAAGCCAAGGGGTTGTTCCACATATACTTTTCTTTGAGCTCCCCATTTAAAAAGACACTCTTCACATCCATTTGGAAAACTGTGAAGTTGTTGTGAGCGGCATAAGCAAGGAATAGTCGAATAGCTTTAACTCAGGCCACCAGAGTGATGGATTTATATACTGAAAGCATTATGATTGGTATATTATGTACAAGGTCGATTGGTTAATATACTGAGAATCATAAATGTTGTATGTTCATCTCCTGTCTGAATTAACAAACATGTGTCGCAAACACAATTATCCTCTTATCTCGTCGATAGGGAGATCATACGGTGTGTAGTAGATCACGGAAGATCGTATGGATCGTTTGACCTAGCGAGATATAAATGGTTATCACAGCTGAGACAGTTCTAGGATAAACTGTCGATGTAGGCTGCAACATACGCGGTAATAAGCATCTTATCTTGGATGGCTTGGTATGCTGGTGTGGGGCACACATTGATAAGGACCTAAGTCGAGATCGATTCTTTTATCTGACATTAAAAGAATCTAGATCTCTATGGCTTGATGAGATCCTAAGCCTATATGAAGGTACAAAAGTATATGCAGATTGTGTATTACATTGAGTTGCAGTGAAAGGCTCTGGTTGAGTTTGTATATCTGTATCTTGGGTAATAGCAGTTTGTGTATGACTGTCTAGTACTAGAACTAGGTAACTGTTGGTAAATTATTCCTAAAATCTCCCTTAGGACTTGGTTGTAAAAGGTTTTGTTGGATCAAACCTTATTTAGTTGGTCGATCATTTGCCGAAATCTAGAGAGTCTAGCACGCTTTGTAAAGTCCTGTATAAATTATATATTGAGTTGTAATAGACTAGTGTGCTGAGAACAATACCTAGCAGACACAAAGCAGATGATATCAGCATTCAACTTACAAATTGCTAGAGAAGCAAGCCAACAGAGGATCGCTAGCAAATGACTGAAAGCTCGCTAGACAGAATGCTAAGGCGTTAGCATTCGGACCTTTCAGAAATGAATAAAGAATCGCAAGCAACGGAAGTCAAAGGATCACAAGGAACATAATGTTAGCAGTTTCTGGCTTAGCAATGCAAAAGAATCAAATTTGAAGCTGGACTGCGACTCTGACAAAAAGCTCACACAAAGGACGAGAACTTCCCAAAGTAGTTAAGGAAGTACAAGTCAAAGACAAAAGCGACTGTCATAAAATAAACACTCTCGGATCAAGGAGCCGTTGAGTCTAACGGATATGGAGATTCAAAGTTTGAATCTCCATCTATAAAAGACAGGTCTGAAAGCCGAGAGTAATATACACATACAACACAACGAGAACAACTGCTTCAATCACTACCGACATTTGCAAACTACTCAAGTGTGAGATTCCTTTGACAAAGCGAACAAGTGAAAAGTAGTCAGTTGAGAGCTCGTGATAAAAAGCACATTCAAAGCCCTCAATAACTCAGAGTGTCCTCTCATTGAATATCTGACACTCATCCTTGAAGATTCTTGAAGTTCCTTTAAGAATCTTCAATCATTGGGATAATTTCCTTACTAGGAGTATCCAACAGTCATTCCTGAAAAGAGATTGACTCTGACGGGCCTTGCCGCATATTTATTGAAGTTAGAGGCTAACCATAACAGTCTCATTAGTGAAGGACAAGTTTTACGAAGGTGCGCCCTTGACTTGGCCGGAGCTGTGTTCGGAGAAGTTCAGATCAACAGAGGATAGCTGTCAAGTAGCCATGCCGAAAGCTCACTGCCTACTTAACTGGAAAGGCGATTCCTTGTAATCTGTATACTTTTCTAACGTAGATCTTTTGGATCGAACCACTATAATATTTGGTGTTCATTTACTGCTTTATCATTTTACCTGTCCAAGATTATTTTGAAACCTAGCAACAGAGTTGCTAGAGTATTTCTGAACACAAACTTAAGTCATAACTTGAGCTAACTAACTTTTGGAAAACAACGTTAAGTGCAAGAGATATAAAACTATTCCGCTGCATTTCGTGTTAAGTTATCAACACGACGACTCTGATATTTCGGGACCAACAAGTGGTATCAGAGCAGGAGGTTTGTTGGTCCCGGTTTATCAGGGTATAACTTGGCAGCGGAAAATGTGTTAGTTCGTTTCTTGCGCTCTGCTGGTTACTCAGCTGACTGGGACCTTGTCAGCTGGTAAGTCAACTGGCACTATGAGTACTCAGCTGACTGGCGACTGGCTGGTCAGCTGGTAGCTCAAGACTTAGAATATCTTAGCCTTGTTTGCACAGTTATATCAGTTTTCAGATATACACCAGCACTTGAGTGCTGGGTTTCAAATCAGTATGAAAATGCAGAAAGCTGATAAAGACAAAAGGATTTTTATAGTGGTTCGATCAACTGATCTACGTCCACTCTCCAGTCGTAGCACTGGAAATTCACTAAGAGTAATCAGGTACAAGCGTCCTACGATCTATCTCTAGCTGGTGAATGCCTCGTCCACCAGTTCACTAGATCAACCTCTCCCGGCCTTGATTCCTTCTTCAACTCTCGTCAGATGGATGGAGTGCGAGCACGTCACTTCAACCTCCTCCTCTGACTGGTTGGGTGTTGAGTTCTCCCAAGAACGTATCTTCTCAATACGGCAAAAGCCCGTAATAACTCAGGTGCTGACTGGCACAAGAGCTGCTGTGAACTTTCTCGGAAGAGAAAGAGCACCAATGAGATCTGTAACTTACAAGCTGGAAGCTTGAAGTCTCGTGTTTGAATGAATCAACACACGGAAAGCTTTAAGAAAAGCCTCGAAAGTGTTCCGCTGGCTTGTTCGCGCGTAAGAACTTTCGGAAGGAGAGAATGATCTTGAATGTTTGGAAGCCAGCCAGCCTTTAAATGTTGGTGGTTCCGACCTATTTATAGACGCGGGATCCCATTCAAATCTCCTAGCCGTTTGGACTCATCCGGAAAAGGTCTCTGTCGTCGCATGTCCTTCTGACGGCGGCAGGTAGGAATTTCCGGAAAGCGCCATGCTTTTGTCCACTTTATCTGACACAGATCTCTTTGTGTCAGAACGGCTCTATTTCGTCAGTACGAGGAATCGCAACTGGTGTCTTGAACTGATAGACTTTAAGGTATCCTCCCTTAAAGTCATACTTTGTCAGTTGATTCCTCAGACGAATCTTCTTTTTGTCTCTAAGACTCTGGGAGAGCGAATCTTGAATTCTGCTGGTAACATCCGACTGGTAGATCATGCTGGTGATCTTGCGCTGGCAGTCTCTGCTGGTGACTTGCGCTGGCACAATCTAAGTCAACCAATATGTCTGGATGTTAACTCTTGGAATCTCCCATGACTGGTGGCTTCACCACTGATGAACAGTGTCAGTGAGAACACCTATTCTGCTGGTAAGGTTTGCCAGCTGCCTGCTGATGAAAACCTTCCCAACTGGTGAACAGTAGCCAGTCGTTAGCTCTACTCATGCTGATGAACAGTGTCAGCATGAGTCTTGTCAGCCGCTTGCTGGTGAGACTTCTCTCAACTGGTAAGCACATCTCATGCTGGTGAACAGTAGCCAGCATGAGTCTTGATCAGCTGCGACTTACAACTCAAAAGACCTAAACAGGACTTTACATTTGAGACTAGAGCTATTCTAGAGACAAACTGACGCTGGTAGGACTTAGGTTTTGATCCACCAAAACTATAATCTATACAATTAGCTACTGGGGAAGGGAAACTTAGCCAAATTTCCCAACAAGGTTGAAAAACCAACTGCTTCTGAGTCGCTTAAGACCAGATCCGCATTTTCCTTGCACTTTTACCTATTTATCTGTGTTTCATTTGTTTAGCTCAGGAGACAAGATGTTGAATCACTCTCTTGGAAAGTACAACAGGGAGAACTTCACAACATGGAAAATGATGGCCTTAATACAGCTTCAGAGCATACACCCAGAAATGGTTGAGGTACTTGAAAGAGGTCCCATTAAGATTATGAAAGCTAACACTTTTATAGGACCTGTACCCGAACCCGCTGAAGGAGCTGATGAAGGAGATCAACCTAGACCCCCAAGGCCACGGAGACCCCAAATGGTTGAAAAACCTTTTGAGGAATATACAAGTGAAGACAAGAAGAGAGCTCAGCTGGAGCATGTTGCAAAGAAGTTAATCCTTGACTCTCTACCTAAGCTGATGGCACAGAAGGCTTTAGAGTTCGATACAGCTAAAGAAATGTGGACCTATGTGTGCGAATCATCTCAGGAGACGGACCAGATGAAACGCAACAAACTGTAGGTAGCTGTTGACAAATATGAGTCTTTTTCTATGAATACAGGAGAATCCATACAAGCTATGGAAGAACGTTTCAATACCATCGTTGGAGAATTGAATAATCTTGGTAAGAAATATGAAAATGGGGAGATGAATCACAAGATTATCTCTAAATTATATCACAGAGACGACTGGTTTGTTAAAATGACTAGTCTGAGTGAAAAAGACCTCAGCAAAATGACAACATCCAAGGTATTTGCTCAGCTAAAATCACATGAATTCATAATACAACAATCAAAAAGGAATGAAGCTGCGGTAGTACAATCTACTGCTAGTACAGATGATTTAGCATATTATGCTAAAAAGGATTTCAACAAATTTAAACCAAAAAAATTCTATCATAATCAAGATAGATCTGTTCCTGTAACACAAACAAAAGAGGTTGCTACAACCTCAGGATCCCATCCTGCTGATCTGAAGATCAGTGAATTAGAAGAACAAATGAAAAAGCTTCAAAAAATGTTGATGGAGGCTAAAGCTGAGAAGGAGACAAAGGAAGCACAACCGTCACCATCTCATGCCCGCTCAGCAGAGCGAAAGCCTAGGACTTGTTTTGAGTGTGGATCACCTGACCACTTGAAACATGATTGTCCGAAAGTCAGCAAAGAAGAAAGGGAGCGTCTGAAGCAGAGATTTGAAAGACGTGCAGGCAATGCAGTCAATAAAGCGCTCTTAACCAGGACAGAAACTCAGGATATTCCAGAAAACGATGAAGAATACTATCTATCTTCAGAAGAAAAGGATGAAGAAGCCATGCTAGTTTTGATGGCAGACATCGTGGAAGATCAATTTGCTGACGCAGATGTTGATCAGAATGCTGAAACGGCTCTAGCAGCCGAGAACAACGAGGTAATTTCAGTAAACATACCCAGATTTACAACCTTTGATGATTGCGAGGATTTCATTTTAGATTCTGAGGAAGACTATCTCACGAAGCTAAATGAAGAATTCTCTAAGATGTATGAAATAAAAAATATCATTATAGGTGAAAACACCTCACTAAAGTTGGAAGTTTCAAATTTGACCGAGGAAGTCGTAAGACTAAAGTCTGCAAGTGAGGAACTTACAAAAACGAAAGCTGAATTTTCAATACTTTCTGAAAATTTCAAAATTCTTGAAAAAGAAAACATTTTGCTGAAAAATAAACCAAAAGAAAATTGCATTTGTACTTACACTACCAGTCAAGCTGTTTTGAATGCCGCAATCAATCAACAAAAGCATCACAAAGATAGAGCTGGTGTTGGTTTTGATCGCTATAATGAAGGAGAATCTTCTAAGCAGAAGACTATTCAGTTTATCTCTGCTGGAAAATTCATCCTTGGAGAAAAACTGAAAGAAAATGAATCTGCTGAAACATTCATTAGCGAATCTGTGAAACCTCAGCAGAATGCTAGGACATCTTCTAGGGAACCTCAGCAGAGGTACGATATATCCCAGCAGAATCCTAGAATATATGCTAGGGAAACACAGCAGAGGTACGTTATACCTCAGCAGAATGCTCGAGTGTCTGCTATGAAACCTCAACAGAGGAATGATAAATTCAAGCAGAACACGAGAATATATGCTTCGCAACCAAGATCAGCAGAGTCTAGAAGAAATGCCGAGCAGTATGCATCTACTGCGAGGACAACAAGATCTTCATTTCATACAAGCAAGCATGTTAATTACAATGCTGTAAGGCCTTCATATAATACATACACACCACATAGGCGGACCACCTATGTGAAGCCTGAGTCCAAACCAAATTCTTTCAAAAAGACAGTGAAGGCTCAACACACTACCACACCTCATCCTCAATCTAAGTATGCAAGATTTACTTATCCTAAAGTTGAGAAAGGTATAAAGAGTGATGTCAAGAAGAAAATTTTGAAGATCACTCAAATGTGGGTTCCAAAAGGAACAATGACACTTGCTAATCCTGCAGGACCCGAGACTAAACGGGTACCTAAATCATTCTCTTAATTGTCTTGCAGAAACAGAATCTACGAGTCAAGGAGTCAAGATCTCCAGATGAATGGATTCTTGATAGCGGCTGCTCAGGACACATGACTGGACGAGCAGACTTATTCTCAGATTTACAAAGCGTCTATGGATCCTCAGTTATTTTTGGTGATAACAGCAGAGGAAGAGTCATTGGAAGAGGATGTGTAGAACAAGATGGAATTCGAATTGTTAATGCTGCTCTTGTTTCGAACCTTAAACATAACTTAATGAGCATAAGCCAGTTGTGTGAAAATGGATATAATGTTTATTTCATTAACTCTGGCTGTGATATTGTTGACAAGGTTACAGGAGAAGTGAAACTTAGAGGCATCCGCAAGGGTGGCCTATATGTTGTCGATTGGCAAAGTGACCAACAGGACTCGTGCTTCGTAGCATTCAACAAAGATGAAACAAATTGGCTATGGCATAAAAGATTAAATCACTTGAAATTCAAGACGATCAATCATCTAGCCAAACACAAGCTGGTCGAAGGACTGCCTGCTGAATCTTTCCGAAAGGAAGGAGTATGCAAAGCGTGCCAACAAGGCAAACAAACAAAGGCATCCTTCAAAACAAATCCAGAAAAGGATACCCCAGGGAGAATTCTCGAACTCCTACACATGGATCTGTTTGGTCCTGTCACACCACCCACAGTCAATAAGAAAATATATACACTTGTGGTTGTTGACGATTTCTCCAGGTACACGTGGGTTCAACTCCTAAAAAGCAAAGATGAAGTAAAAACACTACTACCTGAGCTGATCCTTAAAGAGCATTTCAGGTAACACTCTCCGAATCAATGTACCTGAGGTACATACATCTCTACCATCCTCAGATGTCGTCAAGGACACAACGACAGAATCTGCAGATGCCACTGCAAAGCAAAGGCTTGAATTTTCCGATGAGAATGAATCTCGGAAGAAAATGTGACAAAGGAAAGCGTTCCAAAGGGCACAAGAACAAAGAGACTACGCCAAGTTCCGACTTGAGATGACACTTGAAGAAAGGGATTCAAGATACGCAGAAGTCATGGCAAGCTATTAAGAGCGCAATGCCAGGATTCAAGTTGGAGAACAAACAGGTCACATCACTCAAAAAGATGTTGAGAAATTACAAGCCGAGAAAGGGAAAAGTAATGACACGTTCGCTGAAGATGTGGAAGCAATTGCTGATCTTGAGCGAAGACAACTGAAAGAAGCCCGAAAGGAATCAAGGAGATTGCCAACTCCAGGGCAAGGAGAAAGGAGTTGTGACGCAACACAATTTCAGCCCGCCACCGATCAAGGGGGAAGCGTAAGTGCTGAAGAAATTACTACAAGAAATCTGTTGCAGGCTTCTGAGGAAGAAGGTAGCAGTCCTGTTGTTGAAATGGTAAGTGAATCAGAACAATTGGCTGCGCAAGGAGGAAGCCAAATTGTGACAATCATGGCAGAAGCCGATCTGGAAACAGCGTCAGATCAGATCCCAGCTATTGGCTCAGGAAATCAGGAAGCAGAGAAGAGGAATGCAGATTCAGAAATAGTCATGCCAGAGAACACCCAGCAGATCACCACAACTAATGAAGAAGTAAATGTTGAGGAACCTACTACTGAAGCAAATACCTCACTTAATGCTGAGTCAATACCACAACTACATGCAGAGCTCACAGCAAGTGTGCGAGCTTGGAATGAGCAATATCTACGACGACTGGTTCTTGAACCTTCTACCATTATAGGATGGAATACAGAGGCAGATACCACCAGTGTGCTTGACAGAACCATAGAATCAATCTGGCAACAATGCATTTCGGTTCCCAGCTCTCCAGAAGTTTCAGGTATATCCTTCAGTGATCTTCCTAGAACTAATGATGAAGAAGATGCAGGGATTATCACAGATGGAGAATCCATGGTTAGAGAAGAAACTCTAACAGTGCCAATTAAAGGTCCACCCGACAGGTTCTACAAAGCACAGCGGATTCCGAAGTGGTGTCCTTCTGTCTCAGCAAGAGATGAGGAGAACGAGGATCTCATCTCTTGGGCACGAGAAATAAGCATGTTCATAGAAGCTCAAGCTACCGCAGACATCAATAACTCGTATCTTGCTGAACTCCAAGGAGAATCGTCCGATCAAGAATGGTTGAGAACAGAGTTCAAGAGATGGCGATTCTTTGATTATGCCACTCATGAATTAAATTATGAGGATCGCACAATCATGATGGCAAAGATGAGTCTTAATTACTGGAGGAGTGAAGAAGAATAGGCTAATGATTGGATGGACCAGACATGCAAGAGACAGTATACGGAGAAACAAGTTGCTGCAAGGCTACAGAAGATCAAGGCTCACAGAGCAGCCACCGGAGATTGAGCTCTGCCACCATCAGAATACGCCATAGAAGACTCTCTACCATTCACTCAGAACTTCAAATCTCCTGCCACCAGACGTCAGATGGCCGCTGCTGAAGAACTGAAGAAGAAGCTAGCAGAAGAACAAGCTGCACGAAAGAAAGAGGAAGATAGGATGAAGATGTTGGAATTCAAGGAGAAAATCCTTCATCAACTAGCTAGCAAGCCTTATAGAGTACAGAACTTAAGGCCATCCACAGAGAATCATGCTGAAGGAGAAGGAGAAGGTACTTGCTGAGGAATCTTCACTAATGGCAATTGAGCCCTTGAATACCAACACCTATCAGAGGGATGTCCTGCACTACATTCATACTATGGTAGGACGGAGTATCGGGGAGCAAATGATACCAATCATGCACAAGGAAATCTCTACCAAAGTGTCTGCAGCTAAAGACAAGATTCTTGCCATCCAACTTGACAACTTCGAGACCTTTTGCACTGGAATCTTTCCTGTGATCAAAGAGGAGGATGAGAAGAGGTTAGCTGAAGAAGTAGAAAGAATAATGGGCCAAGAAGAAAGGATTCATCGACTGGAAGCGAGAAGACTACAAGAAGAAGAGCTAAGGAGACAACGTGAAGAAGAAGAGAGAGAGGAATATAGGAAAATTGAAGAAAATGAAAGAATCAGAAGACAAGAACGAGAAGCTCTCGTGGACAACTTCATGAAGAAGACAACAAAAACTCTCAGCAAAATGAAGAAGCCCACTATCGGTTCCTCAGGTGCCAAGAATGCTGCTGATTCAGACTCCTCTACGACAAAGAAGTAATATATCTGTAAGCTCAACATCTCCTAGCTGGTTGAACAATTTTTTTGGGTCATGTGAATGTATGAAAGGATATATGACTATCAATGAAAACTAACTCAGGTTGAAGACAACATCTCATTGTCCAACGCTGATTTCAATGAATAAGCTGAAATTACACACTTAGTGTAATCATCAAACTGTGTGGAATGTGGTGTGTGAAATGTTTCGTAATTTCTTAATGATATTATGCGTAAATATGCTTTGTGTTTACTTGGTAAATAACCTTGAAGCTATTTACTTGATTGATTTATTTTCGAGCAATACCCTTGATACGTTAAGGGGGAATGTTTAGGAACAATACTGAGTCTACGGGAGTTGAGACACTGAGAATAGATTTGATAGGAAATGTTTATGCAATGTCAGTAATCAGCTTTCCATTGATCAGTTAGAACTAAAGCTTAAGATTGAGGCTTTGATCGCACCAAAAAGGGGGAAATTATTAGGAATATTGTTAGACCCCTCCATTGTAAACCAATTCATTACCATAGTTTGATATGTTTGGGTGGATCAAAGCTATAGCAACTCTGTATCGAGTCATTTGTAAAACTTCCTGTATACTCGAGTTGTAATAGAATAAGAAATAAGAGTGAATCAGGTTTGCTGAAGGAGTCAGCAAACTCACATAATTGCTGAAGATCGCCAAAGATAAGGAAGGCTAACAATGCGAAGGAATCGACAGGGATGTTGAAGAAGGAACTCCAGCAAACTACGGAGACATCCGATGCACATCAGTAGCCAGTAGACGACAATCAGCAATCAAGAGAAAAGTTACAAAGACAAATATCAGACGAATTACAAATTACAAGATGAACCAACCATCCAAGAGGATAGAATAATCATCATGAAGAAAAAAAGGGGTTCAGACCTACAAAAGATCCGTTCTGACAAGAGACGGCTAAAAATAGATGTTATGCCAATCAGAGACGAGGAGACATGAAATGTCTATGTCCACCGCAGAAAAAGGAAGCATGCAGATAGGCTAGCATTCCCTTTGAGTCTAGCGAATAAGATTCAAACAACCGTTTGAATATTCACCTATAAATAGGTGTCATCCTTAATTGATTCAAAGGTTCGCAACTTCACACATACGAGAGATATCAAAAGAGATCAAATACAGTCTCTCTAACACGCAAACACAACCGAGCCAAGTTCTTAATTGAAGCTTCTTGCAAGCTATCATAATAGAAGCTCGAAGACCTGAGAGTTTATCTTCTTAAAGGTATATTGGGATTCCTTCTACTCTAGAAAGAATCTAGCAGTCACTGTTGCAGAGCAAGAGTGATTCGTATGGGCAACGCCAACACAAGGATAGGTTCCAGGAAGAACTATAAAAATCCCAGCAGTCGACGTCCGAGGAGAAGGGAAATTTGTCCTCACTCTAAGGAGCGACACCGGTTGAAGATTGGAGATCGAGGTGCTTGAAGGTGCGCGTTGACCAGACGGAGGAGCTGCTCAACGTTAGAGATCAGGTCTGACCTTGTACTCATTCTTCTAGTGAAATTTTCGGTCAAAGGACTGAAGAGTGGACGTAGAACAGTTGTTCGAACCACTATAAAAACCCTTGTGTCATTTACTGATTTATTACAATATTTGTTTGTCGTGAGATTATTTGAAACTCAACACACCAAGTATTGAAGTATAAACTGCAATCAATTTAACGAATACACAAGCTAAAACATTTAGATAAATGCTTGCTAAGTCAAGACCTTAGCAAGACACGTGCAAGATAAATATAATACTTCCACTTCATAACAAAATAACTCTGATCGGGGGACCAACAGACCTATAAACGTCATAAAGGTGTAAATCGAACCTCTCTCTAACTATTTCTTAAGTTTAAGCATGTTTGTAAATTTTTCCCTAGTTAATAAATGGTGTGACCTAGGCTTATGTTGAGTTTATAAGAACATATGCATGTTTAGCATGTGGTATTATGAGCCTAGAATTTATATATCGACCTAGGACTCGAGTTGTGGTTATTTTGGAGCTTTTTTTGTATATTTTCCCTATTTGGATATATTGAGGTTTTATTTCGATTCTAACATATTTTGATGTTTAATATCATGTCTAAACTCGCTATAATTGTTAGAAAACAAATTGGTGTTGTTAAAAATCAATTGGATGAGCCCGAATAACCGTTGAACCAAAAACCATTTTTCTCCGCCGAAGGCAACGAGCCTCGACTTTGATCGACATCATCTTACATCGATCAACGCGGCCAAGTCGGTCGATGTGAAATTACGTCGGTCGATATAGAGCTGCCGTCCATTTTTCTTTCGGATGATCGTTCATTTTGATCGACATCGATTCCATATTGGTCGACACACTTGGTGTCGATCGACACACACTTATTTCGGTCGACATTTGTATGTTGATCGATTTATGTCCATTTCGGTCAATGCGAATTAATTCTTGATTATTTTAATTGTGTCGGTCGACACAAGTTGTTTATCGGTCGATATAAGTGAGTCGATCGATGCCGTTTCATTTCAGTCGACGTGACCTCGTCGATCGACACACTTGGTGTCGATCAAAACTGACGACATTCTTCCAAGTTTTGTATTCTTCCTTCAATTTATTCAAGCCAAATTACTATTTTATTCGATATCCTTCATGTCAATCAACATAGGAAGTTATTTTTATCTTCAATGATATTCCTAAAAATCTTTTCAATTCAAATTAACTCCAATTATTCAATCGAACTCTTGTGACTCAAACCTTCTTTGAAGCCGATTGATAAATCAAACTTGTTAAACCTTGACTTCAAAATATTGTTGAAACTCGATCTGTGTCTAAGATCTAAAAACCTTCTCGATTACTTTCATTGAAACGAATTTGAAACCTATCGATGAGTTTTAAAACTCTCAAATCAATTACACTTTGATTCGTAATTGATTAAGTAACTTATTTCATTCACAATCTGTGAAGAGACATTTAGTCATTTGACGACGTCTCACAGTTGTTCAGAAACTTGAACTTGTAAAACATAGAACATTGAAATTCGATTTGCATCCGAACTTAAAATTATTTTTATCGTATTCTTGACAAAACTTGAAATCACTTGATGATTTCTCACGCTCTCAAGCCAAAATACGTTAATTCAGATTGTGAGTCTTCTTTCGATCTTAAACTCTTGAAAAAGTGCTTAGTCACTTGACGAAGTCATTTGAACTACGATCCATGTTTCTTGAATTAATGCTCGATATTGAATCACGAGCCTTACGAATAATGTTTGACTTCCATGTTCGTCAAACCAAATTGATCAGATAATTCTTTCATATCCTCTTATCTCATGGCTCAAGATTTGAAAAGTCCATGATTGATTAAGAATCTAGAATCCTTAATGTACCAAGTTGTAGATATCTCGATCCATTTTTCTCTAAGGATTTATTCATTCCTTAAATAGTTGGAAAGGGCAAGAAGAAGATCGAATACTAGATCACCCAACCGCATAACCGCACCTACTCAAGGTAGGCTTTCTTTTACTCCTATATAGTGGGCCAAAATAAAAATATAAAATGTTGTTTTCTTTTCAGAGCATATCAAACATGAAATGAAATGATTTGTTTTAAATTGTTTTGTCATTGCCTACTGTTTTGTGTTTGCTATTTGTCCTCTCTGTGGGGGAACCCCACTTAGAGAAGAACATCAAACATATTCAACGTGGATGTTGACTCTGTGCAATGCGAGTCTTATCGATCGTACCCAGGTAGTGAAAGAGATACCATGGGTTAGTGCACTATGATGCTGACATGTTAGGGGTCATGCCCTACTTGAACTAGCATCGTGATTGTGCTAGGTGGCCACCTCCCAGTCACATTATCATTTGCAGATAGTTTAATTAAGTAAAAAGGAGCATGCTCATTCATAAAAATGTTTTAGTGCCATGGGAGGATTTCAAACTTAAAATCCCATGCGCGACCCAATTAAAAAGGCATGACAAACTTATATATGTATGTTTTCGGGCATATGTTCACTAAGTACAATTTGTACTTAGCCCCTTGCATTATTTTAAAAATGCACAGGTTAAAAGAAACTTTTGGAGCAAGGTACAACGCAGTAGTCGAGGTGGAGCTGAAGATCTCTTTTTGTAATAGTTAGATGTTGAAGTATGTATCTTCTTATACATACTTCATTGATAACTTTCCGCTGCTGAAACTCTTTATCTTTTGTTAGCCTTTTTATAGATTGTTAAACCTGATTACTCTGATATTTGTTCTTGAGAAGCCAAGATCGCTTCTCAAGGAGGCACTTTTGCTAAATTACATCTCATGGGATATGTGTGTGTTGATTTATATCTTGAATTGCTTGTCCTTTTCTTCAAATTCAATATCCCAAATGTATGTCTCGCTCCTGATGTACCTCAATTCCTTGATTTATGTCTTGTTTATAAATCGGTGGCCTAACAAATTTTAATTTACCTTTCGATCAATTAATAAACTCATAGAATTACAAACACAATTATCCTGATATATTCAAATAAATCAACCTATACAATAGAGGTCACTTTAACGATATAGTTTTTCGATTGATTTATCCAAATAAACTTAAACACCTTAGTCATGTTATAAATTAAATGACATATAAATCCAAATTGAATTGATAATGATTATAAAACCCAGTATCCCAAAATATTATTATTATTAGAAATCATATATATCTAAATAGAAATTATAGATATCTCAACCAAGTTTTTTTGTCAATAATAAAATTATTATATTTGCCAAAAGAGAGAGAATAATAGAATTAAAACTTTAAATAACCAATTTCAGTATTTAATAACTCCAAATGGTCACTATTATATATTTATTCAAAAATTATCATTTTTACTAAATTATCCTCACTTTGCTGTTCTGCACTCCATTAAGCAAAAATAGTAAACACGGAGCAAACCATTTTTCTTAATTTAATTTTTTTCATTTCATTAATTAACACTTAGTTGCAATTTTTTTTAGTTCCAATTTAATTTCACTTAGTTGCAAACTATTTTTCATAATTTCAGTTGTACAGGTGAAAAAATGCAAACGGTTGCATTGATTTCATTAAAATTTGTGCTTAAATACATAGATTAATTTCTTTTAAATGAAGTTTCAAAATCACTCTACAAAATTAGAAAAATTTTATTTAATTTATTCATTCAAACTGCAAAGACCATTTTTTTAATTTTTAATCTATTATTTAAATTTGGATTGAATAATATTGGAGCTGTGAGTTAGCAAGCTCACTTAGAAGGCACAAACGGGACCACTTGCACTTGAAAAATACCGGACTAAGGGCCGACTCAAGCCGTCTCAAAGCAAGCAACAATAAAAGCAGTCTGTAGTATGCGAGGAATTCATCCAGAGTAGTTCCATTGAAGTCGCCAGGCCCGGAAAGCAACTCAACAAAAGGAATGACCTCCTCCAAGCAAATCAACAAGTGAAGAACTATCACGTCGAACCGCCCAACGGTCAAGGAGGCGGACAAGATAAGAATACGATAATCTTGGAGGTTACTGGTGATAGAGGCGTTACAATGATCCTGAAAAAGCCGACGAGCTCCACTCAACCACCCAGGCGCACACCTGGAAAACCCTAACGCCGCCACAGGCTCTATATATAGACATCTGAAAGTCAAAATTCCACATCTAGCTTTCTGCACTTATACTCAATTCATTAATCTTATTCTAGCCGCATAAAAATCTATTGTCGAGCTCAGTATCGCTCCCACCGGAGTCCAATCGGACCTTTTTTCTAGCACTAAAATAAGTGTTCTATCTCTATTGTGTTGTATCCATTTGCTTTAAATTTATTTATCGTTGTCAAAAATAGAGTATTGTGTGTTAGTACTTTTGTACTCCCTTTTTATCGCTTTTGTTATTCATCATCGTCTGTCAACCCTTATTTTTCTTGATTATTTGGATCTTCTGTTTCCGGGCCCTGTACCAATATGAATCGAACCTCAACAAATACCAAAATTAAATTAGGTAACTATATTTTTTAGTAATAATTAGATTAATAATGAATAATTAAAATAATGATTGTCAAATTAAAAGCCTAAAAAAATTGGATAATAGTAGGAACATTTTTGAAAGTTTACATGAAATTGATCATTTTTTTTAATAAGTGTACATAAATCCTAAACTCACACACCCAAATGTTCCCTGCGAGCTCGAACGTGTGACCTCTCAGTCACATGAAATTGATCATTTCTTATATTTATATATTGTAGTGGTCATTTAAGGTATTTTATAAGAAAATGGTTATTTCATATGTTTGTACTTTGTCAATTATCTTAAAAGTCGAAACCAAATACTTAAGCATAATTAATAACCGACTAAACCAAAATTAATAACAAGGAGAGTATCACATCTTAATTCATAAATTTGAATTACCAAATCGAACAAATTTCTGGAACATAATTGAACACGTTTACAAAATACTCAAATCACAAATATACCGAAAACTTAATAATTCTTAGACGAATTCAAATGTCAAAAACTATAAATATTACATCCATTATACCTTAATTCACATTAGAAAAAAATTACCACCAAATTTAATAGTGGCAATAACTAACCTTAAATTTTACAAGAAATTTTCTTCGCAGCAAATCGGCAATCAATTATTCTACTATAATCAATGATCTCGCCAAAAGTCACAATCGAAATAAGAAGGCCTGACTTTCATAATTATAGAATCGGCGTCTCCATTAAAACAAATCGAATAAATTCTAAAATCGCCGAATTCAATTTTGAAATTATAAAACGTCACATCTCAGAGAATTATAAATAGAGTGGTTCTAATACCACTTTATTGAAATATTTTGTTTTATAATTTGGGTGTAAATCATTTGAGATATGTACCTAAATTATTATTCTATGATGATAAAATGAAAATTCATAAAAGCGGAAGCACTAACCTGAAGACATAATAAAAAATCTTGAATTGCAATTGATCAGAATAGCCCTTGCTTGAAGACATAATAAAAAATCTTGAATTCCAATTAATCTTTCAGGAATACAGAATATCCTTCGAATGTTTTCTGTGATGGGAATAGAAAACCGAATACACTCCGTTTCTTGAGAACTACACAAAATTGAGTCAATATTTACAATTTCATCACTCACCAAATCATGAATATATACATTAATTATAATAGTAATATACATTATATATATATGGGGTGTTATAGTGGCAACTACCTTTTACATATAATGTTGGGAAATCTGTCTAAGGTTTCCTCCCCCAGTAGCTTACTTGTTTAGATTATAGTTTTGGTGGATCAAATCCTAAGTCCTACCAGCGTCAGTTGTCTCTACATAGCTCTAGTCTTAAATGTAAAGTCCTGTTTAGGTCTTTGTGTTGTAAGTCGCAGCTGATCAAGACTCGTGCTGGCTACTGTTCACCAGCATGAGAAGTGCTTACCACTGGCTACTGTTCACCAGCATGAGAAACGCTTATCACTGGCTACTGTTCACCAGTTGGGAAAAGTTTCATCAGCAGGCGACTGACAAGGACTCATGCTGACACTGTTCACCAGCATGAGAAGCGCTTATGACTGGCTACTGTTCACCAGTTGGGAAGGGTTTCATCAGCAGGCGGCTGACAAACCTTACCAGGAGAATGCGTGTTCCTTACACTATTCACCAGCGGTGATTTCACCAGTCATGGGAGATTCCGAAAAGAAGTTAACATCCAGACATTTGGTAGACTTTGATGATGCAAGGGCAAGTCACCAGCAGAGACTGCCAGCACAAGATCACCAGTACGATCTACCAGTCAGATGTTACCAGCAGAATTCCAGATTCTATCTCCCCGCGTAGTAGAGACAAAAAGAAGATTCTCTGAGGAATCGACTGACAAAATATGACTTTAAGGAAGGATAACTTAAAGTCTATCAGTCACAAGACGCCAGTCTTATTCCTCGGACTGACAGAAAGAGCCGTTCTGACACAAAGTGATCTGTGTCAGATAAAGTGGTCAAAGGTATGGATCCTTTCCGGAAAAACATACCTACCGCCGTCAGAAGGACATCCCAGGTCTGACACCTTTCCGGATGCGTCCAAACGGCTAGAAAGTTTGAATCGGTTCCTGCGGCTATAAATACGTCGCAACCACCAACATTCAAACATTAGATTCCACGAGCGATTAATTTCACGATCAGACTCATCTGCTCAACCACCGAAAGAACTGAAATTATTGCAACATCGCATAAAGTACTTTCGAGGCTTTTCATAAAGCTTTCCGTGTGTTGATTTATCAAACACGAGACTTCAAGCTTTAAGCTTGTAAGTTCAAAATCTCACTTGGTGTTCTTTCTCCTTCGAGAGAGTTCACAGCAGCTCCTGTGCTTACCAGCACTTGAGTTATTACGGGCATTCTGCCGTAGAGACTGTTACGTTCTTGGGAGAACTAAAACCCCTAGCTAGCTGTGGAGGTTGAAGTGACGTGCTCGCACTCCATTAGCTGTGAAGAGTTGAAGAAGGATCCAGGACTGGGAGCGGTTGATCTAGTGAACTGGTGGACGAGGCATTCACCAGCTAGAGATAGATCGTAGGAGACCTGTACCTGATTACTCTTAGTGGAATTTCCAGTGCTTCGACTGGAGAGTGGACGTAGATCGATTGATCGAACCACTATAAAAATCCTTTGTTATTTATCAGCTTTCTGCATTTCATTCATATTTTAAACCCAGCACTCAAGTGCTGGAGTATATCCTGAAACTGATATATAACCGTGCAAACAAGGCTAAATATTCAAAATTTTGAATCACCAGCTGACCAGTTGTCAGCTGTGTACTGAGCAACCAGCACCAGCTGACCAGTTGCCAGTTGTCAGCTGTGTATAAGTAGCGTGCAAGAAAACACTTTACATTATTTCCGCTGCATAACGTTTTATACTCTGAAAAACCGGGACCTACAAGTGGTATCAGGCGCAGTCGGTCTTTCTAGACTGGTCGTACACTGAGTCGCTTAGGACCGAGATCCAAGTTTCCTTGCACTCCACTTTTTCTGTCTGTTGTTTAGCTCAGGTACGCAAGATGAATATCCCGAAGCTGCTCAACTACAATCCGGACAAGCATGATATTTGGCGAAAGAGGTCGCTCATTCAGCTGAAAAGCGTCCATCCGGAGATGAAAGACGTACTGGAGAAAGGGCCGATCGAGATCACCAAGACACAACACCAGCTAGGAGATCGTCCAGCTGCTAAGATCCCAAAGCCCCCAGAAGAATGGAACGCTGAAGACAGGAGGCGGAATCAGCTGGACTCCGTTGCTCTCGAGATGATCTTATCATCTCTTCCAGAACCGCTGATGGAGGAAGCCCTCCAATTTGACAGCGCCAAGGGAGTCTGGGACTACCTTGATAGTCTCTGTACGGAGACAGATCAGATGAAGCGCAACAAGTTGCAAGTTGCTGTGGACAAGTACGAGTCATTCCAGATGCTGACTGGTGAAACCATCAAGGAGATGGAGGCTAGATTCTATGCTATAGTCAGCGAGCTGAAGTCTTTGGACAAGGAGTGCTCGAATGCAGAGCTTAATGCAAAGATCCTGTCAAAGATGCCCAAGGAGGACTGGTTTGTGAAGACCACATCTCTTAAGGAGAAGGATCTATCCAAGATGACTCCCAAGGAGCTATTTGCTCAGCTCCAAGCACATGAGTGGGATATCCAAATGGTGAACAAAAATGAAGCCATTCGGACCGTTGGATCTCCCAGCATCAAAACACAAGACGAAGCCTACTTCGTCAAGAGGGATTTCAAGTGGAAGCCCAAGAAGCCTTTTCATACTGACAGACCTGCTGGGCAGCACAGCCAGCAGAAAGAGATCCCATCCCCATCGGGATCTAACTCAAAAGGCAGCGAGAGCGCTATCGCAGATCTTGAGCAACAAATGAAGAGACTGGCTGTTCTTCTGGAGAAAGCCAAGTCGAAACAGGGAGTTTCTCTCAACTCATCTGATGGAAAGTTCGTCAAGAGAGCTCCCCGCGCGTGTTATCAGTGCCAATCCCCTGATCATCTTAAATTTGAATGTCCACAAGTGGATAAAGAAGAGCGGGATAGGCTGAAGAAGCTCTTTGAAGAGCGTGCATCCAAGGCCGTTGCTAAGGCCATGCTGACAAGGACAGAGGTTCCTGATATACCTGACCATGATGATGGAGAGTATGCGTCAGATGAAGAGTCAGAAGAAGAAGCGCTACTGGCGCTGATGGTAGCTTTCGGAGAGGAAGCCCATGAAGAATGTGCTGACAGTGAGGCAGAACGAGCACTTGCCGCTGATGATGAGGTACAATCTGTTCCCTCATTGCATATCATGTCTGCACACACTCTAGACGATTCTGAGTCGCATTGCTCCGACTCAGAAGCTGTCACTATAGACATTCTTCAACAAGAATTTTTTAAATTTTATGAAATAAAGAATGTCTTGGCTGGAGAAAACACCTCGCTGAAAGATCAAATTTCTGTTTTGACCAATGAGATTGAAAAATCGAGGTCAATCGGTGATGAGCTAGCCACTCTGAAAAAGACTCACTTTGAATTGCTTCAAAATTTTCAAATTGCAAAAACTGAGCGAGATAATTTTCACAACATCGTTCTGGAGCAAGAAAATAAAATAAATTTTTTGAATAAAGGCTCCAAGGATTTGGAAAAGGCTCTAAGTCATTGGAGAAAGCCGACTGATAAGTCCGGGTTGGGATTTATAAAGGATTTGAGCAAAAACCAACCCGAACAAATCAATGCTGGTAAGGGTAAGGGCAAAGTGGTAAATGCATCAGCACCAGTTGGTCATACCACTCAGCCCCGAACGGCTGATCAGCATAGGATTCATAAGACCAGCTTCAGAGGTGAGTCATCACGACAAAAACCTAAACTGGCAAGATTCTCTGCTGACAGGACGCCAGCACACCCTAGGACGCAGACTAAGCCGAAAAATTCTAAGGCAATGAAGTCAGCGTCAGCTGCCAGTGGAATCCGACAGCCAGCACCAGCTGTCAAAGGAATTCACACACAACCTCGTCAGTATGCCAATCACCAGCATACTTACAAGGGATCCAAATCTCAGAGTAACTCTGAGAGAAGGATAATACCTGATAGGAGGAATACCTATCAGAGGTCTGAGCCCAATCACAAGTTTTCTCAAAGGGCTATGAAGGCTAGCCATGGTGGTCCACACTTCCAGAGACCACGAAGGCAACACACACAACCAAAAAAATATTTCCGAAACTCTCAGCGGAAGAATGCTTCCAAAGAAGTTACACACACAGCCACACCTTTCCAAACCAAACTCACGCATTACTTCAAAAGGAAGGGAAAGGCTACTGATGATATCAGCAAGGGTAAAACCGAGCTGAAAATCACTAAAGTCTGGATTCCGAAAGGAATATTTCAGCGATCTAACCCTGCAGGACCCGCAGATGATCGGGGACCTAAATAAATTATTTATTTTTCTTGCAGGTACAGGATCATGCAACACAGCTTCAGAGGTCGAGAGAGTGGATCTTAGATAGTGGGTGTTCAGCTCACATGACTGGTGAAGAGGATTTGTTTGCAGATCTTATCAAGGTCAAGGGACCTCCAGTCATATTTGGTGATAACTCCAAGGGCAGAGTTATCAGCAAGGGCTGCATCGAGAAGGACGATGTCAGAATCAGAAATGTATCCCTTGTCACCTCTCTCAAGCACAACCTCCTGAGTATCAGTCAGCTGTGCGATAGTGGCTACACAGTTCACTTTGGGAAATGAGAGTGCCAGATCAAGGACGAGAAGACTGGCGAGATCAAGCTGAGAGGGATTCGGAACGGAGGACTTTATACCGTTGACTGGCAAAGCGGGAAGACAGATTCATGCTTCGTGGCCACCAGTTCTATGGAAACTAACTGGCTGTGGCACAAAAGGTTGAGTCATCTGAATTTCAGAACTATCAACTACCTGGCCAAGCATGATCTTGTGGAAGGACTTCCCAAGGGAGGATTCAAGAAGGAAGGGATTTGCAAAGCATGCCAGCAGGGCAAGCAAACTAAGAAGTCCTTCAAGAACCAGTCGCCAGTCTGCCCAAGTACCAGTCGGGTACTCGAGTTGCTACATATGGACCTCTTTGGACCAGTAGCACCTCAAACCATTGGAGGAAGACGTTATTCGCTGGTGGTAGTCGATGACTACTCGCGCTATACCTGGGTAAAGCTTCTCAGAACCAAGGATGAAGTGAAAATCATTCTTCCAGAGTTGATTGTCAAAGCACAGAAACAGAGAGAAGCTATGGTAAAGCGGATACGGTCAGACAATGGGACGGAATTCTGCAATAGTCTGCTGATGGTTTTTTGCGCGGAAGCCGGCATTAAGCATGAAAGATCTGCACCAAGGCAACCGCAGCAGAATGGACTGGCAGAACGTAGGAACAGGACGCTGAAAGAAGCGGTCTGGTCCATGCTGGCAGAATCCGGCTTAGGACAGAGTTTTTGGGGAGAAGCGTTGGTAACGGCCTGCTATACTCAGAATAGAAGCGGGATCAACGACAGACTCCAGAAAACTCCCTACGAAGTTTATTTTGGTCGTAAGCCTTCTATAGCTCATCTCCGTGCTTTCGGTTCACCATGTTATATCCATAATAATGGTAAGTCGAAATTAAATGCTTTTTCGCCTAAGGCTGATGAGGGTGTCCTTGTCGGATATGGACATCCCTCTCACAAGGGCTATAGAGTATTTAACAAGACCACCAAACTTGTGGAAATAACATGCAATGTTTTTTGATGAAGCTACTTTAGTGCGCAGGACATTACGACAACTGGCTGAAGATGTTCCTGAGGTCAATGATGTCGTTGATCAGTTGGGCAGGAATTCTTCCAATGCTCAACCAACTGGTTTGACTAGACCTATGACTGAATCATCTTCACAACCAGTATCCTCGGTTGCCCATCAGCAATCCGGGAGGGTCGGTGATGCAATTGACCTTGCTGAGACCTTACACTCAATCTCTCTGAGTGGAACTGGTAATAATCCAGGGGGAACTCCGTCTGGAACTTTTGATCCAGAAGTAGACTATGAACCAGCTGGAGTGGATGCACCAGCTGACGGTGTAGATATCGAAGGATCAGGAGATCAGTCAGAGAGTGAAGCTGACGAAGAGATTATTCCGCCTGGTGAAGGTCAACCACCAGTTGCAATTGCAGCTCCGACTGGTGAAGTTCAGGAAGCACCAGTCATCAGGACAGAAGAACCAACGCCAGAAGACTCTCATCTTCCCAAATGGCTGAGAAATCACCCATCCGATGCTATTCTCGGTGATCCGGAAAGTTCTATTCAGACTCGACACGGCAGTGCGCTCCTGACTTGTTTTCTTTCTGAAATGGAACCTACTTCCATAGGAGTTGCGCTAGAATCTGCCGATTAGATTAATGCCATGCAAGAAGAGCTTGCAGAATTCACTCGCAACAATGTTTGGGACTTGGTAGAGAGACCATCACATCAGTCAGTGATTGGCACCAAGTGGGTATTCAAGAACAAGCGAGATGAGAATGGCATTGTAATCAGAAACAAAGCTCGATTAGTCGCCAAAGGTTACAAGCAATGTGAAGGCATCGACTTCGACGAGACCTTCGCACCAGTTGCAAGAATGGAGGCGATACGGCTGTTCCTTGCTTATGCAGCGTATCATGGATTCACGGTATTCCAGATGGACGTGAAGAGCGCCTTCTTGAATGGCGAGCTAAAGGAGGAAGTATATGTCGAACAACCTCCAGGCTTTGAAATAGGCACCAAAGTGTACAAGCTGAGAAAGGCCCTGTATGGATTGAAACAGGCGCCCAGGGCTTGGTACGAGACGCTATCACAGTTCCTAATCAGTAATGGATTTCGGAAAGGGAAAATCGACAGGACTCTCTTCATTATCAAGGATGCTGATGATATGCTAATGGTGCAGATATATGTCGATGACATTATATTCGGGTCAAAGAATATATCTCTCTGTGAGAAGTTTTCTCAACTGATGCAGAACTCATTCCAGATGAGTATGATGGGCAAATTAACATACTTCCTAGGACTCCAAGTCCAGCAGTCAGCTGATGGAATTTTTATTAATCAGAGGAAGTATGCCAAGGACCTAATTCAGAAATATTGCCCAGAGAAGACTAAGGCTCTCAGAATACCGATGAGTACTAGTTGCCAGATCTTTCTTGATGAAGAAGGAGAATCGGTTAATCCTTCTAGCTACAGAGGTATTATTGGATCACTTCTCTATCTGACCGCCAGCAGACCCGACATTTCATACTCAGTCGGCGTGTGTGCCAGATTTCAAGCCAATCCAAAGAAGTCACACATGGAAGCTGCTAGGAGAATAGTGAAATACCTCAAAGGAACTGAATCACTTGGCTTATGGTACCCCAGGAATGATGAGCTTACACTCATTGGGTATTCAGATTCAGATTTTGCTGGATGCCGTATAGATAGAAAAAGTACCAGTGGTACGTGTCAGTTTCTAGGACACAAGCTAATCAGCTGGTTTAGCAAGAAGCAACACTCAGTTGCTACATCTACTACTGAGGCTGAATATGTTGCCGCTGCCAGTTGCTGTGCTCAAATTCTCTGGATCAAGCAACAACTGGAAGACTATGAAGTGGACACTGGTTGTGTACCCATCTATTGTGACAACAACAGCGCTATGTGCATAACGAAGAATCCGGTTCATCACTCTAGGACCAAGCACATAGATATCCGACATCACTTCATACGTGATCATGTCGAGAAGAAGGATATCAGCGTAGAGTACATCAGAACCGACGATCAACTAGCTGACATCTTCACCAAACCTTTGCCAGAAGCAAGATTCAAGGAGTTGTGCATCAAACTCGGTCTTATGGAGATTGATGCAAGCCCTAGTATTGAGGAAGAATGAGTCCCAGCTCTCATTCCGTTCTTGATCTTCTGAAGGATGCTGATTAAGACTAAGTCCAAGCTCTTAGTCTTCATGTTTTCTTTAGTGGTGGATCAAAACCACAGGTGGTATCTACTGGCAGAACTTATTCCATAAACAACAAAGGAAATGAGTCCCAGCTCTCATTTCGAATTTGCCAGCAGTCATGCACCATCAGTCGAAGTAAAATTGGGTCCCAGCTCCCAATTCCAAGCAATGATGAAAAAGTGAAGAGAAGAATATGCGGATTGAATTGAGTCCAAGCTCTCAATTCTTCAAGTTGTCAGCAGACAACTCAACGATAGAGGGAACCAGTTGTCAATTTTTAAAGTTGTCAGCAACAACTGGTGATATATCAACGTCTGGTGAAAATTGAGTCCTAGCTCTCAATTTGTCTAAGTACACGGGAACCAGTTGTGAGTACCAGTTGTCAACTGATAAGAAGGCCATACTGGCAGGGGGAAGTATGCGACTGGCATATACTACTGATGACCAAGTATTCTACTGATGACCAGTTGAGTCCCAGCTCTCAACTGACGTTCTCTTGAAGTCCAAGAGTCTTGCCAGCTGTCGCAGAAATTGCGAGAAAGGTTTAAAATTGGTCTGGCGTGTGCATATCTTCGAATTTAATGCGGCATTTAATGCCACATTTAATGCGCACAGTGACTGCGCAGTCAAAAGCAATCTCGCGACCAATCAGCGTGTGCCAAGTCAGCTACACGCACCATCCCACGTCAGCACGACCACGCACGTCGCTACAGGGAATCGTGCCTGCTGATGACCGTCGATCCTCA
>JAPKLW010000457.1:399332-424999 GCA_026898455.1 Plectranthus barbatus
CTTACCATTAGCCGAATCACATATGCCAACCTTCACTGGCATTGTAAAAGAAGAAGACATAGATTATACCTATCCATTCAGCAAGCTCGTTTCGCTGAATAAAGCAGCCACCCGACATCGCCTCTCTCACGCACAGATTCGCACAGCCCAAGTTCAGAAAGAGAAGATTCTGAACGACAAGTTGGCCGAGAAGCACCACGGCCCGGAGCTGATGGACATGATAGACCACGAGCAGCTCCGCCCGTATTTGAGGGCGACTCCCAGGGTGTTCCACCCACATATGGTTGCCGAGTTCTACGCTCGAGCAGTCATTGCTAACGATAAAAATTCTTTCACTACTTCGGTGTTTGGAGCGCTGATCACCGTCGACGCCGCGTATCTGGCAAACTTATTTGGAATGAGGAATAGCGGCGAAGAGGTGGCGACGTACTACCGAGATGATACGGTGGAATTCCGCCGGCGGTGGGAGGAGTGGAAGAAGCCAGAAGTGACTATCTTCAAGACAGGGATGAAGAAGTCAGAAATGCAAGAGTACTGGCAGATGGTGTGTGACATTGTAGTACGCATGCTACAATGCGAAGTCGGCTCTTACGCCGAACTGAGCCTAAAGAAGTTCTCGGTCATGGGGTACATGGAAATTGGGCCGAATTCTTCTTCAGACGGCTGCTGGAAAATGTGGAGAAGAATGTCACGGTGAAGACTGACGGGAAGTTTCTTCACGCAGTGTCATTCGGGCTAAGGATCAGCCACATACTGGAGGTAGAGATGGGGGACGACGTCGACCAGGGGGAACAACTGGTTGGATCAGATTTCATCCCAACCACAAGGGTGAAACTGGCTATCCCCGACTACAAGAAGCCACGCCGGCTGAAGGGGAAGAAGGCTGTGGACCCCGATGAGTCTGTTTCTGAAGAAGATGCAGAACATACATGGGAGGAAGTACCAGCGGTGGCTCTCCCACTGCCAGCTGAGGCCAAGGCTGAGCTGAAAAGGAAGCTAGAGGTTGAATCCTTATTCGCCTCTATGGAAGAAGCAGTGGCTAAGGCAACCGGTATACATCCTCGGGCATCAGCACAAGTGCCAGCCCCCAGGCCCCCTTCAAGAAAGAAACCCAAGACCCACCAGCGCCAGCCAGCTGTTGCCTATGACCCTGCGTCAGAGAAGATCTCAATTCCAGTCAAGAAGTCCATCTTGGGACTGACTGAGGAGGAGACCATCGAGAAGATGACCCGAAAGAGGAAGAGGGTCCAGACGAGAGCTCAGAAGCTGGTGGAGCAAGCCAAGAAGGAGCAAAATGCTTCTCTTGTGAGGAAGAAGCAGGCTCAGGCAAGGCTGAAGGCCTTGGCAGACCAGCGAAAAAGGGAGGCTGAGCTGGCAGCCCGCGATGAAGCCTTCGCAAAGATAAAGGCTGAACATGATTCTTGACGTCAGGCGCAACTGGCGGAGCAAGTGCATCAGGTGGCGAAGGGAAAATGGGGAGTTGCCCAAACTTCAAGTGACATGCCACCAGCAACAGCTCCAGGCCAGATACTCTCTGACGAATCCTTCACGCGCCTGATGGTCATGGGCGCCGAGAAGGATGTACTATCCCTAGTGGATATGTACCAGCCAGAAGAGGAGGTAGCTGAAGTCCCTCCACCTGTGCAAGGGGATGGTGGAGGTGAGCATGAAGACTCACTGGCCGCGCAAGGGGGTGCCAGTGGAGGAGTTGTTGAGCGGGCGACCACCCCGGAAAAACTGGCGAGTTTCTCTGATGAAAGCTCAGACTCTGATGATATAGAGATGCCAAGGGCCGCTGCCCCAGCTGAGGCGGAAGAAGTGGCAATAGAGACTACTGATGAGGAGCCAGCTGCTCCAGCTGAGGCGGAAGAAGTGGAAATAGAGACTACTGATGAGGAGCCAGCTGCTCCAGCTGAGGAGGTCATAGTCTTTCCCGACGAGGAATCCGCACCAGAGATACATCACTCCAGGGTGCAGCGGATGGAGCCAAGGGATCTTTTCCCAAATTTTGAAGCTGAGGCTCGTCCAGCTGACAGTCATCCACACCCTTCAGAAGCTTCTACATCTTCTGGGCGACCAGCAGCATCCTCCCCAGCGCCAGCACGACATGTGCGAACTGAAAGGAGGCCATACATGCTCTGTATCCAAGAGCACCAGCTGATAGATGAAGATACCTTCCGATCGCGAGTGACAGGGGTACACCGGTGGGAGCACCGCGGGGACATGGCATTTCAAAATTCACGAGTGCCTGAGCCTTCAGCATTCAACATTATCCCCATCAGCGGACTCCCCCACCAGTCAGTCTACGCTTCCAGGATCTACGACTGGTGTCTGCCCCTGCACCCGATGGAGTATTACAACTACTCACTCTATGAGTATGCCGACACCATCACAGCGGAAGTGGAGAGCGCTGTGGATGAGGAGATGATAACCAGGTACAGAGACCTGTGGCGAATGAATGCGGAACTGCTTCTGGAGTTCCGGAGGTGGAGGATCTTCGACTGGTGCCAACGCCAGTTGATAGTGGAGAAGCGTGCCGTACTGTATGCCAGGCTCGGGCTTGGATACTGGAGATCTGAGGAGGCCTGGGCAAATACATTCATGGATACTGATCCTGAAAGCCACCAGCAGCTGTCGAACAGGCGATTCAGACGCCGATTGAGGAAGATTGCAGAATACCGACAGCTGACTGGAACCTCCGGCCTCCCTAGGCCCAAAATGGTGAAGTTGCCATTCCTCCAGTTCCAGTGCACCAGCCGAGGGTATCAGATGATATACGCTCTCCGCCGCATCAGGGTACTTATCACTCTCCCCCGGATCCCTCCCTATTTTGCTACTCTTTTTGATATGGCTGCCAGCTCCCTGCTGGTAGACCACATAGTGGAGGAGGATCCCTCCAGAGGTTGGTGGCTGACCACTGCCGTCCCCCCTGTTCCAATGGTCATGGGCGATCTTGTCCCATATCATATGGACTGGCAGCTGGTGGTTTTCATAGCCCCACCTGTTTTTGTACAAGGCCCGCCAGCACCAGCCGAGGTGCTCGCGGATGAACCTGCATCAGCTGAAGTGCCCGCGGAGGAGCCCACCCCAGTGGAGATACCAGCTGAGTCTGCACCAGAGATGGCTGATATCGCACCTGATGCGCCTTCCACTTCCATGGAAGTTTCCGCGGAGCCACTCTCTGAGATCCATCCCCCAGCACATCTACTTGCATACATTGATGCCAGGATGGATCAGCGGTTTGCCTCCTTCCAAGCCGATGTAGCGCAACAAATGGATTCCGTCACCGCCGGTGTAACCACCTTTTTGGCGCGGATCCAAGAGGGGGAAAGGGCGCGAGCACTGGCTGAAGAGGAGAGAGCCAGAATTGCTGAGGAGGAGAGGCGCCTTGCAGCTGAAGAGAGGAGAATCGCTGCTGAATGGTGGCTGAAGAGAGAGGAAGACATGGCCGCTCTTAGTGAGATCCTAAGGTCTATCACCGGTGCTCGGACTTAGTCACCAGGATCATCTTCCAAGCCATAGTCTAGTCTCTTTATGCTTTTGTAAGTAAATCAGTTAGACTAGTCAGTTATCATTCACTGTACATGTAATTGCTAAATCTCTAATGGAATGTTAACTGACAAGTTGATGACAATCTCTCATTGTCCAACAATTGTCTAAGTTTTTTACTTACCAGCTGAATTTACACATCCAGTGTAATCAGCACCAGCACTCATCTTGCATGATAAATTTATTTACATGCTTATTTGCTCTGTTCTTAATTTCCATATTTTTAAACGAGCAATATCTTTCCTTAGTTGAGGGGGAAGATTTCTTTTAGTTAGAGCTGATGTTGAGGAAGTAATTTCATGGGTTTAGATCTGATAGGTTTCACTTGTAAAACCCTGAAATAATCTGTAATTTTCCTCATCAGCTGAGTGCTCGCTGGTTAGGCTTTGATCGCACCAAAAAGGGGGAAATTGTTGGGAAATCTGTCTAAGGTTTCCTCCCCCAGTAGCTTACTTGTTTAGATTATAGTTTTGGTGGATCAAATCCTAAGTCCTACCAGCGTCAATTGTCTCTACATAGCTCTAGTCTTAAATGTAAAGTCCTGTTTAGGTCTTTGTGTTGTAGGTCGCAGCTGATCAAGACTCGTGCTGGCTACTGTTCACCAGCATGAGAAGTGCTTACCACTGGCTACTGTTCACCAGCATGAGAAACGCTTATCACTGGCTACTGTTCACCAGTTGGGAAAAGTTTCATCAGCAGGCGACTGACAAGGACTCATGCTGACACTGTTCACCAGCATGAGAAGCGCTTATGACTGGCTACTGTTCACCAGTTGGGAAGGGTTTCATCAGCAGGCGGCTGACAAACCTTACCAGGAGAATGCGTGTTCCTTACACCATTCACCAGCGGTGATTTCACCAGTCATGGGAGATTCCGAAAAGAAGTTAACATCCAGACATTTGGTAGACTTTGATGATGCAAGGGCAAGTCACCAGCAGAGACTGCCAGCACAAGATCACCAGTACGATCTACCAGTCAGATGTTACCAGCAGAATTCCAGATTCTATCTCCCCGCGTAGTAGAGACAAAAAGAAGATTCTCTGAGGAATCGACTGACAAAATATGACTTTAAGGAAGGATAACTTAAAGTCTATCAGTCACAAGACGCCAGTCTTATTCCTCGGACTGACAGAAAGAGCCGTTCTGACACAAAGTGATCTGTGTCAGATAAAGTGGTCAAAGGTATGGATCCTTTCCGGAAAAACATACCTACCGCCGTCAGAAGGACATCCCAGGTCTGACACCTTTCCGGATGCGTCCAAACGGCTAGAAAGTTTGAATCGGTTCCTGCGGCTATAAATACGTCGCAACCACCAACATTCAAACATTAGATTCCACGAGCGATTAATTTCACGATCAGACTCATCTGCTCAACCACCGAAAGAACTGAAATTATTGCAACATCGCATAAAGTACTTTCGAGGCTTTTCATAAAGCTTTCCGTGTGTTGATTTATCAAACACGAGACTTCAAGCTTTAAGCTTGTAAGTTCAAAATCTCACTTGGTGTTCTTTCTCCTTCGAGAGAGTTCACAGCAGCTCCTGTGCTTACCAGCACTTGAGTTATTACGGGCATTCTGCCGTAGAGACTGTTACGTTCTTGGGAGAACTAAAACCCCTAGCTAGCTGTGGAGGTTGAAGTGACGTGCTCGCACTCCATTAGCTGTGAAGAGTTGAAGAAGGATCCAGGACTGGGAGCGGTTGATCTAGTGAACTGGTGGACGAGGCATTCACCAGCTAGAGATAGATCGTAGGAGACCTGTACCTGATTACTCTTAGTGGAATTTCCAGTGCTTCGAATGGAGAGTGGACGTAGATCGATTGATCGAACCACTATAAAAATCCTTTGTTATTTATCAGCTTTTTGCATTTCATTCATATTTTAAACCCAGCACTCAAGTGCTGGAGTATATCCTGAAACTGATATATAACCGTGCAAACAAGGCTAAATATTCAAAGTTTTGAATCACCAGCTGACCAGTTGTCAGCTGTGTACTGAGCAACCAGCACCAGCTGACCAGTTGCCAGTTGTCAGCTGTGTGTAAGTAGCGTGCAAGAAAACACTTTACATTATTTCCGCTGCATAACGTTTTATACTCTGAAAAACCGGGACCTACATATAAAATAAGACTTAATTTATTATCATAGAGTAATAATTAGGGTATATACATATCTTGATTGATTTAAACCCTAATTGTGGAGAATTATTTCTAACAAGTGATTCTGTGATATCTGATAATTTGAAAAGATTTGGGTTTATATTCTTGCACGAATTCTTTCCTTTCATATGCGAATAACTAGGTCGAATTGATTTCGCATATGCTATATAGTTGTTTTCTCGCCAGTTATAAAAGAAATCAAATTGGATTTGTTTTAAAATTTGGTTCAGACAAAACTTCATGGCAATTTATGACTTGATAAATTGAATTCGGTGATTGCGGTTTTCTTTTAATTAGAAGCTGAAGCATTCAGCGTTAATTAATTACCTTTTTTGGCATTCAATTGATTAGTATAGAATACTTGGCCTTTTGGGACTACTGCCTTCTTCGGTGATTAGGGGATTAAGGATTGTGGGAATTTAATTTTTGTAATTAAGTCGTCATTCTTATTACATTTTTGTGATATTATCCACTTTCAAGTTGTTTTTTATTTATTTATTTATTTTTATTTATGGCTTCCGTGTTATGAGTTATTAGGGCACCCCATCCTCAAGTGGGATATTAAATAAAATTAAATTCAGTTACACGTGCCCGGCCTACATTAATAATTACTATTTTTTTATATTTTATAAATACTTAATTCGATACCCATAATAATTTTTTATTCATATATTTTTATTTTATATTATTCATGGTCCAACTTGTCTTCACAATCACCTAATATTATATATACACATATATATTCTTAGTTTGTTTTTTATTGAAAAAATTATAAACTATGAAAACAAATATAACATATTTAAAATAAATAAATAATAATCTAAATTAAAAGAATAATAAAATTGAAAGAAAATCAAAAAGAAAAATAAATAAAAATAAAAAAAGGCTGAGCATGCACGCCCATACTCACGTGCAGTGCAGGCATCCAATCAGTGGCATGAGTGAGGCGTAGGTGTGCCTCACATTTGTGTAAGATATGAAATTTTAAATAAAATCTCACCTTTCTTCTTTCTCCATCAAATGAGCATTTTGAAGTGGGGATTTTTTTTTTTTTTTTCTTTTCTTGCAAAACGAAACTTTCATTAAGACTTTATAGAATAATACAACAGAGTTCAGCCAAGCCAAGGGACTATGCTGCTACATCGGCTGCAAGATAAGAAAGCAAATGTTCAGGAGCATTTTCAAAAGAAATAAAATCTGGACCTCTTGCTATATTATGCGTGGATTGCCTTTTCTTGGGATAAATTTAAATCGGGTGCATCCAATCTCCTTTGCGATGTCTCTAATATCCTCAACCAAAATATCACTCTACACATCCGGCTTCACATGTCCATTCACTACTGCTATAAGCGTGCTGCTGTCACTATCAATCATTTGTGCCTTTACACAATAATGCTTAGCCATTAATAGAGCATACCTCATGGCGAGACCTTCTAGTAATGTGCTATTGCCTTGTGCATTGTATTCTCTCTTTCCTGCTAGTTTTACTTCCCCATGCTCACCTCTCACAATGAATCCGACTCCAATCTTATTATTTCCGAGGATAGCGACATCATAGTTGATTTTATTTGTTCCAGCCATGGGTTTCGTCCACCTTTCACCTGCATTCTGTTTTGATGCAGCCACTTCAAACCTATTTCTTCCATCCACAAACTCTCTCCACTGGAAATATGATTTCTTAAATTGTTTCCTGCACATTGAAACCTCTTTCCTCAAAAAGCACTGCATTTCGACTTTTCCAAATGTTCCAAGCAGTATATGAAAAGAGCTCTACATAGTCTTTTGGATAATCATTTAAAATCTCCCAAAAGAGTTGTTTGAAAGTCATCTCAGTTTTTTTATCCATGTTCTAGCGAAATCACGAGCCATACCACACCATTTTTGCTTGTTGGCACTGGATAAGAATGTGTTCGATTGATTCACTTTCTTCTCCATAGATCGAGCATATTGGATCAATATTACACCCTCTATAATGCAGATTATTCTTACTTGGGAGTGCATTCTGGCATGCTCGCCAAAGAAACATTCTTACTCTTGGAATCACATTGACTCTCCAAATCTTTTTCCATTCTTCTGGGGTTGTACTTGTGGAGGGCCGCTCCCCATGTGAATTTGAAAATTTACTCACCGCAAGATAGTATGCTGATTTAACAGTAAACAAACCATTTTTTGTGAAACGCCAAATTCGCTTATCACTGCAGTGCTTCAAGCTTAAATTAAAGGTATAGCTAAAATTCTTCTAGTATCCTTTGGGCAAAAATCTTGAGAAATTATCTCCTCTCTCCATCTGCATGCTTGTTCATCAATGAGAGTACTCACGGAAGCATTCTTGAGACCCACATTTTGTATAATTTCAGGGCAAGTCTGAGATGTTAATCTAATCCATCTACGTGTTCCCACTATCGTCTTTCTTCCATCCCCGATTCTCCAGGCTTCACCTTCGCGCACAATCTCTGCAGCTGCCAAGAAACTTCTCCACGAGTAGCTTGGTTGAAATCTTGCTCTTGCTTGCAACATCTCTTCATTTGGAAAATACTTAGCTTTCAGGAGCCGAGCCACCAATTACTCTGGGTGTTCAATTATTCTCCAAACCTGTTTAGCTAGCATAGCTAAATTAAAGAAATGTAATTCCCTAAAGCCGATCCCTCCATTTGTCTTAGATGTAGTCAACACATTCCACGCCACCCAGTGATGTTTTTTATTCTCCAGCGATGATCCCCAGAAAAACCGCGCCATATTTCTTTCAGTATCCTGACATGTTGAAATAGGTAGAAGGAAGCAATTCATAACATATGATGGAATGGCCTGAATCACTGCTATAATTAAAATTTCTTTATCAGCTTGTGAGAGTGTCTTCTCTTTCCAATCCTTTAATTTTTTATTCACTCTATCAACAATTTATGAGAAAATTTGTTTATTTGCCTTTCCAACCAATGTTGGCAGTCCCAAATATTTTGAGTGACTCTCCACTGCCTTCACTCCCAAACATTTATTGAGTTCATTCTTTTGTTCGGCAGACACATTTGAGCTGACAGTAATCTCTGTCTTATCAAGATTAATTCTTTGTCCTGATGCCTGTTCATACTTATTAATGATTGTCTTGACTTCCTTCGCCTCTTGGATATTAGCTCTAAAGAAGAGGATAGTGTCATCTGCAAAAAATAAATGTGAGACTGAAGGTGCTCGCCTTGTAATCCTAGCTCCATGTATTTGCCCTCGGGATTCAGCTTGTTTCTGGAGAGCAGAAAAAGCCTCTGCACAAAAAAGAAATAAGAAAGGAGACAAAGGATCCCCTTGCCTAATGCCCCGTGTTGGATAGAAACGATCAGAAGGAAAACCATTAACCATGATAGAATAAGAAACAGCTCGCACAATCCTCATGTTAAGATTAATCCACTTTTGATTAAAGCCCAATCTTTGCATCACATTCTCCAGAAAATCCCATTCCACCCGATCATATGCTTTACTCAAGTCCAATTTCAAAGCCGCTATGCCTCTTCTACCCTTTTTCCTGTGTTTCATGCTATGAAAAATATCAAAAGCAGACATTGCATTATCAGTGATTAATCTGCCCGACACAAAAGCACTTTGTGACTTGGAGATAATATCCGGGAGAATAATTTTAAGCCAATTAGCAATGGCTTTTCAGATAATCCGAGCAATCACATTAGAAAGACTAATGGGGCGAAAATCTTTAGGGGTTTTTTGCTTCTTAATTTTAGGAATTAGCACAATATTTGTATGATTGAGATATGATGGATCCCCCCCTCTGTTGAGAATATTCAAGGCATCATTAATGACATCTTGTTTATTTACACTCGAAAATTTTTGAAAGAAAAGAAGAGACATACCATCAGGACCAGGTGCTTTTGCCGGGTGCATCTGTTTGATTGCATTTAGGATCTCCTCTGTTGTGAAGGCCTTTGTAAGAACTTCATTCATTTCTTGAGTGACTTTGCATTCTAAGGCATCCAAAATTTCCCAATTTTGTCCGTGCCCCTCAGAAGAGAATATCTTATGAAAATAGCTTCTAAATTCTTTCATAATATCCTGTTGCTTCTCATAAACTTGACCATCGTCAGTTTCAAGGCATCGGATTGTATTTCTTTTCTTTCGATGGGTAGCTTTTTTTATGGAAAAAACTTGAATTTCAATCCCCATCTGTAAGCCAAAGTCCTTTACTCCGCTGAAACCACATTGTTTCCTCTCTTTTAAGAATCTCATCCAGATTTGCTTCCAAAGTTTTTATTTCATTGAGAGTTTCATCAATAGTCTCCAAATTCTGCAACTGAGTAATCTTCTCAAACAGCTCCTTTTTCATTTTACGAACACTGCCAAATTCCTTTGATGCCCAATCTTGCAAGTATTCTCCACACTGGTGCAATTTTGTCATAATATGCTCCTCACCTTCTTTCCATGATTGTTGTACAACGTTAGGAAAATCCGGGTGATGTAGCCACATATGTTTGAGCCTGAATTGTTTTGGCCGCCTCTATCCTTTTTTTTTCTACTTCTGCAGATTCGCTGTTCAGGATAATAGGAGCATGGTCTGACTTATATCTTGGAAGATGTCGAATTTGATAGTCAGGAAACAGGGATCGCCACTCATCTGTAGCAATCATCCTATCCAATCTACACATCACATTATCTATTCCTTTACGCCCATTTGACCATGTAAATGGAATTCCTTCAAAACCAAGGTCACTTGATTGACGAATTCGCAGTGCATCGCGGAAGCCCTCCATATTATTTTCTGATCTGTAATTACCACCTTGTTTCTCACTATGCCATAAGATTTCATTAAAATCCCCCAAGAAAGAGCATAGGTTTAACTTCATTGTTATGGATTTCTTTCATCAGTCTCCATGTCTTTTCTTTTTCATTATTTTCGGGCCATCCATAAATTCCACTACACATCCAATCTTTATCACCATTGTCAGCACTTACTTGGCATACAATATGATGCAAGGAGAAAGACACTACTGAACTGAGTATCTATTATTCCATAGTATGCATAATCCTCCCCTCCTCGATCTTTCAGTCTTCTCACAATCTACGGTAAAACATCCAGGAAATCTGATCTTACTTTGATTTATTTTCCTCATATCTCTTGTAGTAGTTTTTGTTTCCATAAGAAAAACTATATGGGGCCGCTCACACTCCAGGATCTTTACTAATGCTCGAACTGTCTTTGGGTTCCCAAGCCCGCGACAGTTCCAACTCATAATTTTCATGATGGTCGGCGGGGCTGCGTAGCAGCCTCCACCGTTGGTATCGAGGTTGCATCTTTTTTATTTTTGCTATGTTTGGATTAAACTAAACTCAAGTCCACATCCATGGGGTCTCCTTTTCTTTTGCAACCAACGGTTAGTGCATCTCCACTAACACGAGGTTTGGTTGTTGCCTGTCTCCTCCACATTTTGCTGGCTGATTTATTTGCTAGTGTATCACTGCTATTCACACATGTCAGATTTTCAGGAGGGGGCACTGACACAGTCTTTATTTTATGAGTTGGGTTAAGGATTGTCTGTTTCAGGGTAGGGTTTATCATATTTATGAGAGTATGAGTAGCGGTATAAGATTGGCCATGAGAGTTACCCGGTTTCACTATTTCATGTGGGTTGGATATTTGCTGATCTGAGTGGTTTTTGGGGGTGGTTCTATAGTCTATGGAAACATGTGGTGTGGGTGAGTCCAAGTGATTCTGAAGTGTATGTGGGTTTATCAGGTTAGGTTGTTTGGTTGGTTTTATGGTAATGGGCTTTGGACTGATCTCTGTTTGCACCACCTGAGTACCAGCAGTTGTTTCTAAAGGTTCACCAAGTATCTCCCTCTCACAGTGCTTTGGTTTCAGACAATTCTCCATCTCAACTTTCATCAAAGTATTTGTTAAATCAAGTACCTGTTGAGCTGTGTCATCCTTGCTCCCATCCCTAGTCTGTGTACCCTTTGTTGTTGCATTCTCCTTCCTATCATTTGATCTTGGAGCTGCAAAAATAGAACGCCGTAGTTTGTCTCTACTTTCTGGCTCCGATTGTTGAAATACACGTACTAACTTCATGGAAGATGCTTGCAACCACTCTCCATATGGCATATTATTCACCTGTTTCACCTCTTTGTCCTCTTCTCTGTCTTCACAATCCTTGTAGGTATGTCCCAGTCGTCCACACCAATAACAGAAGGATGGCAATCTTTCATATGTTACAGGAATCCAACATGGGGCAGCTGAGCCTAGGCGAATTTTTGTGCCTCTTTTCAATGGGTTATTCAGATTAAGTTCTATCTTCATCCTAATACTTCTCGATACCCCACTGGTAGTGTTCTCATCCACCTCTAGCACTACACCACAACGACTGTCAATTTGATTCACAATATTATACTCTCTTCCTTTAATAGGCACATCATAGAGCCGAGTCCAGATGGGTGTTCTATCAAATTTTATCATTGAAGGTTGAACTTCCCCAGATAACTCCGTAAGCACCAGCATATGTTTGTTAAATTGCCAAGGCATCATGGCTAACACTTTATCCATATCCCGTTTCAGATTGAATTGAAACGAAAATAAATTGTCACCTATTTCTCTACAAATCATACCTTTAGATGGGTTCCATAATTTTGTCATGGTGTGTATTAGGGCATTCGAGTAAAAAGCTTTTTTTGTCCATAATTTCCCCAGTAGACATAGCACAACAGTATCATTCTTCACCTCATTTGTGACCAAAATTTGTAGCGGCTCATCTTCCACCTCTTCTGCCATTATCGAACGCTTAAGCTTCTCCATAGGAATCGTAGTTCTGGGTGCTATAGGTTTGTTAAGCACTGCAAAAAATAAACAAAACACGAACTATAGCAAGTACTGAGAGGTCAACATTGCAAGATAAACTTAAACCCCTGACATTCCTAAATGAAAAGACATAGTGCACTAAACGCCATTAACCACCCCAGGAAAAACCACAACGAGACAAGATAGTGAACAGTGTCAAGAGTAAAAAAAAAAAAGGAGATCCAGATAAATAAAGATTGAGACCGAAGACCAGACAAAACTAAAAACGCCAAAAGACGGCGACAAAGAGTCACGAAGGACTGTGAAACCCTAACTCTAGTGGGGATGTTAAAATCCCAATGAACATGCTCTTAACGTTTCAGCATGAGTTAACTACTTGGATTATCAAGCATTTGTGCTTTAATGTTGTTTCGTCAAATTTTTGTATATTAATATACTTGCTTCCGGTAATTTGTTTCACGCATGACATGTGCGACTTTCAGAAATTAAGTTTTAATTTTCAAGTTGATTGAGAATATCTATTTCTCCAACGAAAATAAGATTTTGTTATTGGAAAAGATATGATTGAAATATTTATTATCTCTATTTAGAAGTCTATGTTTTTCCAATAAAAATATTTGACAAACACTTGAATAAGACTGTCACACAATTTTTTTCGTGAGAAAGGCCACATTCCGAACAGAATGCAGTTTATGCAGAGAGAATTCCAATTGGAATTCTTATTTTGGTCAAAATGAAAATAATGTATTTAAGAATTGCAAATGATGTTTTAACATAACAAACTACATCATTTTCTATGCTTAAATCCATCTTTTGTAATTCGATCCGAATGCTCTATGCACAATATATATTCTAATTGGAATATGGGTTCAGAACGGAATTTCTGTTTGGAATTCGGTCTACAGTCTCACAAAAAATACAAAGTCTTGCAGGAGACCAACCAAAAATATTTTGGATATTGGATTTTATAATACTTATCAATTCAGTTTTTGGATTTACTTGTTATTTAATTTATAATATGATTAAGGTGTTTAAGTTTATTTGGGTAGATTAATTGAAACAAACATGTCGCCAAAATTACCTCTATTGCATAGATTGATTTATCTGAATATATTAGGATAATTGTATGCTTGTAATTCGATGCGTTTATTAATTGATCCGAAAGGTAAACTAATATTTGGTCGGATTACATACGTACATGTGGTGATAAATCTATGACAATTATAAGGAATCACTAATATGAGCATGATATCTGTCCAAAGATGAATTACAGTTTGTCACAACTTATTGTTAAAATTTGATTGCTATTGACAAGAGTACCACTCACAGTTAATATTACTATCTAAAGATATGGTATTAATGTTGTGTTTGGTATCTTGAGATGGGATTATGGATTTGGATGAGATTTGTTTCTTTTGTTCTATCTTCAGTTAATTCACTTTCTGCTGCCACAATATCTATTAATGTCAGTTCGGTAATCATGCATAATAGGAATAATTTTGAGGAATGAAAAAGACATTTATTGATTGTGTTGGGCTGTATGAAATAGGATGATGCACTACTAAATGAACAACATGCACCTCTTATATACTACGGATAACACCCCTGATGCAAAAAGGGAATTTGAAAGATCGAATCGTTCTAATCGCATGAGTTTAATGATTATGAAGCACAACAATTCGGATGCCTTTAGAGGTCTAATTCTGAAGAAGTCACTAAGGCTAAATGTTTTCTTGACGAAACTGAGATGCATTTTGCTAAAAACGATAAGGTTGAAATGACTTCATTGTTTACATCTTTTATGTCTATGAAGTATAAGGATCATGGAAACATAAGGGATTACTTATAGCGTATTTTGCAACATGCTAAAACTGCAAGTGTACAGACCACTGCAGAGGGCAAGTTATAATTTATCGAACACGAAGATTGCAGGCTCGAAATACACTCAAGCACTAAAACACAGTTATTTTATTACTATTTAAACGATCTGAATAAAGAGTTTGATTTATTTAAAACTAGCAATAATCACCAAAGTAGACAATAGAATAATTTAAGGTATATAAAATAAAAGAAACTAGGATCCCAGGGTAATCTACTTTGAAGAACTATCAAACAATCATTTATACAATCCAATTCCAATTTAATTTCCAAAGATGTGAGTTAATCTCACAATTGTTATCAGGCGACCCTCTCGGACTCTCAACCATAACATGGAAATAAACGACCTCGTGACTCCTCTCGGATGCGCAAAAGGACTTTTACTCTTGATAAAACCTTAGATTTCAAAAACCCTTTAACAGTTCAAATTCCTCTCGGACAATTGACCTATCAAATTTAATTACTCTGCATCTTAATCAATAATATAGATCTCTCGGTTCAAAAATTACCAATTCGAATTACAATCAATGGCCAATATCTTGTAATTAAAGAAAACCCCAGTCGTAATTAAAAACATCAATGGAAAAGGAAAATCAAATTATATAAACGATTGAATGAATGTCAACAAGTTTCAAAACCCTAGAATCCACAAGAAATTTAGCCAATCATGCTAAATCCCATGAAAACAATCAAGTGAAGAGTCAAGAAAACAAAAAACATGAAAACTGAAAACTGGTAATCTTCATCTTCAATCTGCAGTCTTGCTCTTCAAGTCTTTTGTTGTTTCAGCTCTCCCTGGCCCTTTGAACTCGAAAATATGGAAAAAGGAACGTTTTTTAGTCTTGGGATCTTCTATTTATACTTATCCTTTTCTAATCTGAGAAGATATGGGATTTGGGCCAAAAATCCATCAAAATAACCCGTTCGGCGACCCAGAAAGCGCGATCGCCAAAAATGCACGTGGGTCGCCGAAGTTGAGCCATAGAAAAATAGCTGAAATTACAAAATCGACGACCTGGAGACGAAATCGGCGATCGCAGAAAATGTAATTGGGTCGCCGAATTTGTGCCGTAGAGAGATAGCTGAAAATGCAAAATCAACGACCCGGAGACGAAATAGGCGATCACCGAAAATGTAATTGGGTCACCGAATTTGTCACGAACAGAAATTCGGCTTTTTCTTCGGTCTTTTCTCACTTCTTCACTTTCCCGATGCAAGTTAGCATCGATTGGCCCTATGACGCTTAGTCAAATCTTGTAAACGGCTCAATTGTGCGTGAAATCTGCATAAACAACCACAAACCAACCCAAACATAATAATCTTTTAAAGACTATAAATAAGATATAAAATCCTCAGAAATTGGTTTAGTCTACGGTCAAAAGTGATCAGATTCACATCAGTAAAATGCACAAAATGAGTGTTTATCAACCCCCCAAACTTAAACTATTGTTCGTCCTCGAACAATGAAGAGAACTTAAATAGAAAAGAATAAACACGAGGGGTGCATTAACCGATCAAAAATTGTTTCAGACACAACATGGGGTTGTGATTCCCACACCAACACTGCAACAATCATGAATTCAGTGCAAACAATTACAGTTTCAATCTCGGCCACTGGGAATCTGCTCCTCACAAGATAAGAGTAGTGTATCACTCAAATTTTTCACTCGAATTGCAAGAAAGGCTAGTGTATACTCTCAATTGTGAACTGTACAACTTTCCTACCATAGGCTTGCTCATTTTCTAAACTCTCCACTGACTTTTGGGAATGCTAGAACAAAGATCAAAAAGGTCTTTAGTTTAGGTTATAATGTAGGCACATTGGTGAGAGGTATGGAAAATTTGGCTAAGTGACTGAATGATTACAACCTTATAACTCCATCCACCCAAGTACTCCTCATCACATACCATACTTGTTAACTGACTGACTCAAAAAATAAACATAATTAAACTGAAACAGGGCGCATCCCATAAATGCAATTCAATAGGATTCAGACTTAACAACGACATCACATGTATAACTCATGACTAGTTCGACAGACACAATATGCACACTCTGTGCATTACTAAAACCACAAAAATAGCTTACCTACTTTGTGTATTTCCTTGATTTTTCATCACCCTTTTTTTTTTCGTCCACTACAAGATTCTTTTGGACATATACTACACCGACTCATTCAAAAATACTTGTGCACTCGTTATGCATTTTATTTGGGTGGCAGACTCTTTTTATACTAATATCCCCAAGCAAGACTACTGTACTTGTCTATCCCAAGGCTTCTGGACACATACTACCACAAAATTCTACAATCTCACTACCTATCATCAACAGATACCCTTACAATTCCATCCACACCTCCTATCATCCGGGTTAAGAAAGAAAGGTATTCAGGCTCAACTGGGCTAACAAAGAAGTATGTAGTAGGACAATGTTTGGGTTTAACGTGGCTAATGAAACGATGGCCTAAAATCATTTCTAAGTTCTTGACCTCCCCTATTGCAGTTTTGAGACAGAAACCAGAGCAAGTTCTAGAGGTACAGTATACAGTGACTCACTCAAAACCAAACAATCACAGGCTCAAAATTCTCACAGGGCGGGCATATCCTAGAGGCCAAAATCAATTCCACAACTGGCGGCACTTCATAAATTCATGTGCAAATAATAAGTGTAAGTTTCACGAGAAAGGAAAATTAGTCATCATGAACTCGATCAGTAATGCAGATAATCCACCACCAAGTACCAATTTTTATCCCATTACAGATACCAACAAAAATTAATAGATTCTAAATTTTGACCCAGCGAAAATTAACGAAAGTAAATAACAGAAAGTTAAATGATACGAATTGAATACAAATTATTGGTTCCAACTAGACAATCAAGTTCAAGTGCAGTAAAAAACAATTATGATTAGATTAAGTAGTAAAAGATACATGATGATAAGAAAAGAAAAGACACACATCAACCGATCATATCCCCCCCCCCAAATTTTTTCAATACATAAGATATAATAAGTTTGTGGGAAAAAGATCACGGAGATGTGTGGAAACCTCACTGTGGTGGGGGCCAGTACTACGGGAAACGGGCCATGAATTGGCGCATCTGATCCTCTGCTTCTTGCTGGCGTCGCCGTTGTTCCCGCTCCTGCTCAAAGTGTTGCTGCTGCGCTGCCCACTCCTCCTACTATCGGTCAAAGTGATGCTACTGTGCCGACCAATGCTCCCTTTACTGGTCTTCGAAGGATCGCCGAGCTGTCCAATCCCACCGCTGTTCCTCCTCAAAAGAGCGGCGCTCAGTGGTGTATGCAGCCTGAGCCGCAGAAATAGCCTGTAGCTGGGCGTTCCACTCTCCCCACTGCTACTCCAAATGGCTCAGCCGCTCCTCGAACGCCACACGGTGTGTGCGATGCTCGTACAAAGTGGAGGTGTCCCTCTGGGTCCCCTGGGAGGTGCCTCCCGTCAGAAGGTGGCGCGGCTGCTCGTTGGGCTGCCCCCGATCAGAATCATGCTCATCGCCTCCGGCATCCTCATCATCCGCATCATCGTCAGCATCGTCGTCATCCCCTTCTCCTCCGGTGGGACGGATGTGAGGCTGCCTCGCCAAAGTGTCCGCGGCGGCCTGAACGGCTTCCATGTGAGCCAATGTATCCAGCTTCCAGTTCTAGCGGTATTGGCGAATCCCTACATTAGTGAGCTCGGGATTTGGCAGTGGGAAGGGCGGTGGTGTGCGCTGGCAGAAGAGGTAGGGTGGGCGACCGGTCTGGATGAATCGGAGGGCAACCAACTTCTTGATTGTCAACTTGGTCAATGGTTCGGCCTGGTGCACCCCCTGATCGATCCCCATTGCCAGAATGAGGTGGGTCCACAGCCCCCCAATACAGATCGGGCCACGGCTGGAAGAGGATGCCCGGTTGGACTGAAGTAAAAATAGTTGGGCAAAATTAAGGGCCTGCCCATGGAGCATGCAATACATCGCCATAAGCTCGACGTCCCTCATGGAGCTTTTATCATTTCTGGCAAAAAGAGTGTGTGCCAGAATTCGCTGAATAATCTGGAAAATAGGTTTCTGAATCATAGACACTTTGCACTTGCCAGATTCCCAGGCTGGCCTGTCAGCGGCGCAGATGGTGGGCCAGAAGACTTTAGCATCAAAGCCTCTCGGTTTGGTGTACACACCAATGTCAGGGACCCTGAAGGCCCTGTTTATCTCCTTTGTGGTAATGGTACGGTCCTCATTTAGGGCACGGATGGTAGCTCCTGTCGGCGTGTTCCGGCCCGTGGTAGTGAGCTCAAAGGTAGTGAGGATCTCCAAAGTGAAACGCCTGTAGGTTGGGTCCTCGAGCTCCAGAATGGGGTGCCAACCGATTTTTGAGCGTAGCTCTTTGACATTATCGTAGAGCCCCAGCGCCTGAAGAGTGTCGACATCTGGGTATCGGGTTGCTTCAACCCCTTTCTCTACCAAAGCTTTGAATTTGTGATGAAGATCAAACCCTTGGAGTTGGATCCCGTATGTTTCCGGCCTGGTGGACTCAATGCGGCGTCGAGGTGCCATTTGAACTCTGCATGACAGAATCATGGATCAAAACAAGTACGACGAAAGGAAATATGTAAAATAAACTAAACTTACAAGTAATGCAACATCTCCATATTCTAACTAACTATGTATGCATTATCACCCTGCATTCTCAACATCCATCAACATTCAAGTATGTACATGAGTAAATGCAGTGATAGGAATTTCAATTCAACTTCCCAAAAATCTAAGTCCTAGACGAACATAAGTCAATATCATCAATACAAAAATCCCAAATCAAAACTCACTCCCTAAGAATACTAAACAAGGCAAAAAAACCATAAATATGCTTAAACATGCTATCTAGAATTGAATTACTGGATAAAGACGAGAAGTTAAAGCAAAAAAAAATCCAACATTCAACCTACATTATAACCTAAACGATGAAATATGTGTACGAAATTGAAATAAACACAAAGATTAAGAAGATTACCTTGAATTTGAAGTGAAATTTGAAAAACAAACTTAAACCTAGGATTTGGGGATTTTGATGTTTTTGGACGAAATTTGGAAAAGTAATCGGATAGAAACCCTCTAACTATGATGGGAATGCAATGTGCGGAAGGATTTGAGAGAATTTGGAGTGATGGGGTCAGATTTGTGTAGAGAAAAGTCTTGTGGGTCGTGTGTTTGAGTGAGGAGTTGAAGAATGAGGGAAAAGAGAGGGTTCAGCGTTTAAATTCACTGATTTTGCAACTTCGGCGACCCAGAACCTATTCGGCGATCGCCGATTTTGTTTTTGGGTCGCCAAAGTTGCTTCGAAACATTTTTCTCGAAAAAGCGGATTCAGCGAGGTCGTAGATTTTGTGTCGAACCAAAAATTGAAAAAGTGCAATTTCGGCGACCAAACCAACGAAATCGGCGATCGTCGAAATCTTTTTCGGGTCGCTGAATTTGCTTCGAACCTGTATAATTTTGACGACGAACTCGGCGACCCAAGATTCACGATCGTCGATTATCGAAAATATATTTGGGTCGCCGTTTTCGTTTATTCCAGCAATTCCTTGCGTTTCAAACTCCTCATCTGCACCCATTAACTCAACAACCAAACGTGAACGCATAATGTGGAAAAATGGAGTAAAAAAAGAATGCCAACATGCTTAAACAGTGCAATAAAACTCAAATAAAGGTTGGGTTGCCTCCCAACAAGCGCTTTATTTAACCTCTGTAGCTAGACTCAGCAGCATACATTCTATGGATCAAATAGGTAAAGTTCACAGATGAACGACACAGACTCGTACTGAACATATGTTTTGACTCGGTTATCATTGACAGTGAAGTGTGTGCTATAAGAACCTAGCAACTCTACCGTGCCATTAGAATTCACTTTCTGAATCACATATGGACCAGTCCATTTATACTTAAGTTTTCCAGGAAACAAACGGAGACGGGAATTAAATAAAAGTACCTGATCCCCTGGCGTGAAGTGGCAGTGGCGAATGCGCTGATCGTGAAATCTCTTGGCTCGCTCCTTGTACAGCCTCGAACTCTCGTATGATTCAGTCCGGAATTCCTCTAACTCAGACAGTTGCAGACACCTCTGCTTAGTTGCAGTCTTCAGATCCCAAGTGATTTTCTTTACTGCCCAGTATGCTCTATGTTCCAGTTCCACTGGTAGGTGGCATGATTTTCCAAATACCAACTGATATGGAGACATACCAATTGGAGTTTGGAATGCAGTTCTGTATGCCCATAGAGCATCATCCAAGCGAGTAGCCCAATCTTTCCTGGAAACCACAGATTTTTCCTAGATTTGCTTGATTTCTCTGTTGGCTAGCTCAGCTTGTCCATTGGCCTGGGGGTGGTATGGAGATGTAATTTTTTAATGCACTCCATACTTTGCTAGCAGACTCCCCAGCCATTTATTTTTAAAATGTGACCCTCCATCACTCAATAGTGCTCGATGTGCTCCAAAACGAGTTAAGATGTTCTTTGGTAGGAACTTGAGCACCACCTTTGAGTCATTCGTTGCAGTGGGGATAGCCTCAACCCACCGGGTCACGTAATCCACCGCCAACAAGATATATTGATATCCATGGGACTTAGGGAATGGTCCCATGAAATCAATGCCCCATACATCAAAGGGCTCTATCTCGAGCATGTATTTCTGAGGCATCTCGTCTTTCTTTGAGATGTTCCCTATCCTCTGGCATCTGTCACAGCTAGCCACAAACTTCTGGCAATCGCGATAAACCGTGGCCAGTAAAATCCACTTGTGAGGATCTTTATAGCTGTCCGATTCGCTGCACAGTGGCCTCCATAGGGGGATAAGTGACAATCTCCCATTATCTGCTCTCGCTCCTGCATTCCGATGCACCTCCAGATCACCATATCATCACAACGGCGGTAGAGGAAGGGCTCATCCCAGTAGTAGAACTTGCAATCGTGCAAGAATTTCCTCTTCTGATGTGAGGACATATCAGACGGTAGAACGCCTGCATCCAAATAGTTTACCAGATCCATGTACCATGGATCTACCTCCTCAACTACGAGCAGCTGCTCGTCAGGAAAAACTTTAGTGATCCGAATCCGGGGATCATCTCCCTCCACTGGATTCTCCAGCCTGGACAGGTGGTCTGCTACCACGTTCTCGCTCCCTTTCCGATCCTTAATCTCCATATCAAATTCCTGCAGCAGCAGAATCCACCGGATTAGTCTCGGCTTGGCCTCCTTCTTCTCAAACAAATACTGGATCGCAGCATGATCCGTGTAGACCACCGTCTTCGCCCCAACCAGATATGCCCGAAACTTGTCAAAAGCAAAGACTACTGCTAGAAGCTCCTTTTCAGTGGTAGTGTAATTGACCTGGGCTTCATCCAAAGTCTTGCTGGCGTAGTGAATGACCCTGAAAATCTTGTTCCTTGTCTGACCCAGGGCAGCCCCAACTGCAGTATCGCTGGCGTCGCACATCAGGACGAAGGGCTCTGACCAGTCTGGTGAGATAAGTACTGGAGCGGTTGTGAGGGCCAACTTCAGCTTCTCAAAGGCCTGCAAACAATGTTCATCAAAAACAAATTTTGCATCCTTCATAAGTAGAGAGAACTCAGAGGTTTAGAGATTTTAGAAAACTCCCTTATAAACCTCCGGTAGAAGCTTGCATGACCCAAAAAGCTCCTCACCGACTTCTCATTGGTGGGAGGTGGCAGCTTTGAGATCGCCACAATCTTGGCACGATCTACCTCTAAACCTGCAGCAGAAACTTTGTGTTCAAGAACCGCTCAGGCGAGAACTCGTTTGCATTTTCCCAGAATTCAGGATCTCTCCCAAGTCCCAATTCCCCATAAGTTCACAAACACAAATGTGTTTGCTTCAATTTCATACCCATCTATAGTACATACCCATCTATAGTACATGCCTCTGTCGTTTCCTTGGGTACCGTTGGCACTGCCGGGTACAATCTCAGAGTCTCTTTTATGACTGCCTTTAGATAGGGCAACTTTACGACATCATCTTCATCTACTGACCCTTTCTTCCCCACCAAGCTTCTGATCTCTTCTTGCAGCTTCGTCATTGCTTTAGGGTTCTTCATGAGCGATGTCATTGCCCAGGTTAGTGATACCCCAGTCGTGTACGTTCCAGCAAGAAATAAATTCTTGACAATGAAATTGAAAGCAGTTATATTAATTAGAATAAAGTTAATAAACTAATAATTATATTACGTACCATCATTATTGCTTTAATGTGGTGCCAATCAATTTTAACAGTACTATCGGAGCATTCTTCCCTGAGCTGAATCAAGAGATCAAGAATGTCGTCGGTCATGGATTCCGGCCTACTTGGATCCATATGCTCATCAATAAGTTGCTGGTAAAATGAATCCATATCCTCAAAAATCTTCTCAGCTCTTGCAGCTGCACCAGAGAGTTGATTGGTCCAACCATACACTACACAGTCGGCCAAACGTTTCTACACTCATCACCATAATTTGACTTATAATGTCTTGTAACCGTTTCCACGACTGCGTGCGTGGATCCAACTTTTTCCCGAACGCCACTCGGCACAAAACGTTGCAATTGTAAGACGAAACCATCTCTCCAATATCAATGGCAACATTCGAGTTGGCCTTGTTCGAAATCCCGACAATCATGCTGCAAACTTCGTCTTCTCGAACGGGACGGAATGACCGTACTTTTTGGGGACTGAAGAGATGATGAACAACCATCTTCCTCATCTTCCTCCAATACTCTGAATAAAATGAGGTGATAATGTCACTGTGGTCGTACGATATTCTCAAGGAAGCAGATGTGTAGGGCCTTCCAGCAAATGCAATGTCGTTATGTTTCAACGCCTTTTTTGCTACATCTGCTGATGAAACCACGATGACCGGCTTTCGGAATAATTTCAAGTAGATGAGAGGGCCGTATTTGGTGGAAAGTTTTGTGAGCCAAATAGGGAGCTTTGTGATGTCGAATTGGTGTAAGTTGCCGATGACAGGAAGGCCTCTCGGCCCTGGTGGATGGCGGTGAGTTCGCCGAGACCAAAGCTGCAGCGAGAGGAGGAAGAGAGTGAAAATAGAAAGAGCCAAGAAAAGAAAAAGCATAGCCATTTTGGAGTGAGAGTTTTTATATATTACTCCCTCCGTCCCACGAAATTAGTCTCATTTGCCTTTTTGGTCCGTCTCATCTATTAGTCCTATTTTCTAAAATGACAAACTTTTTTACACTCATCAATAAAATATTAATTCCACTCCACTCACTAACATTGGTTATCGTGCCAAAACCAAAATGAGACTAATTACATGGGACGGAGGGAGTACTATATTATTTGAATGATGTAAGTAAACAATTCTATGTATTTATACACGCTAGGTTTTCACAATTATTGCCCAGCCAAAACTTTCTACACGAAATTTAAAAGCCATAAATGACCTATAATATGAATAATGAATAGTAGCAAAAATAAACAAACAATTTATTTATGTATTATAAGACAAAAAGTGTTCATACTATAGCTAGGTTATAGACCGTTCACAGTTGTATGTTTGACAAGCAATCAATATTCAAATTCCATCAAGTATAATTCCACAAATTATCTGTTAAAATAAATATTAGAGATTTAATTTCTATAATACCACTTGCTGGTACGTAAATGGAGCGTATCTAATGACCAGTGATAGACTTTAAAATAGTTACAACATTAAAGTAATAAAATAAACAATTCTACGATTCTATTTGTAGCTAGCCCAAGTTTTTAACATTTCTAGCCTTGGAATTTAAATAAAATACAAATATTAGTAGTCGAAAACTTGTTTACCTTTGCAGTCCCATCATATAAATTAAATACTCACTCCTTTCCGTGCTAATTGTCACATTTCTTTTTGTACAAAAATTAAGAATTGTGAATGTAGAATAAATTAGTGAGATTAACATTTTATTGTTGAGTGTGAATGAGTTGTTATTTTTTAAAATGTAACAATTTGGTTAGGACGCCCGATTTGGTAAGCATGACAATTGGAATGAGACGGAGGGAGTACGTGATAATGAAAATATAAAAAGCCCACTTACATACCTTGCTCGTAACACATATCTATATCTATATCTATATATAACACTCAAATAAAAAAAAAAAATAGAACTAGTTGAGTAAGTAGAATTAGAAAGTCAAAATTTGCATAATTAGAATCTTGTTCGATCTCATGATCTCCTTTAGGGCATGAGATCTTCTGTCCCATTTTGTGTTCCACTCCCTATTCCACTATTAAAAAAGTTATTTTTTATTTAAAAATTTATTTTTTATTAAAAAAATGGGGATAGATTGGCGGTTGTTAATGGATTTTGCACCCTTTCCTTTTTCTCTCTATTTTTTAATAATAAATTTGATTTTAATTTTTTTAATTTATATTAATGCTATTTTAATCATTTCAATTTTATTTTTATATAACTTTCTTAAATCACAAATCTTGTGTTCCATTCACTGTTCCACTATTAAAAAAATTATTTTTTATTATAATCTTAATTTATTATAGTTTGTTAATTTTTTATAAGTTCAACTATAGGGTTTATCCCACTCAATTAGGATATATAATATTTTTTAGTAATTATTTTTCAGTTTCTAACTAAAATTTGATTATTAAAATTGATTAATTTATAACTATAATTTATGTTCTTATAAAATTTTAATTTTTGTTCCTAAAAATCAATTAGACTATATTGTATTATACTTGATTTTCATTTCGTAAAAAGATTTATTAAAATTAGAAATCGAGACAATGAAACACCAAGTAGAACACTATTGTGGAACAGATGATTTGATCTGATTTCACAGGCTTACGGCTATTTATATACAAATAATTTTACTTCCTGTAAATCAATTTTATTTATACTATATTTTAAAAGGAAAAATGTTCAAATATATTTCAAACTATAATATTTTTCAAATCTAACATAAATTATCTAAATATTTACATAAATACCCAAATCATTCAAAATTAGACAAATTTATCATTGGTTATTTTTCCGATCAACAAAAAATTGTCTGTATTGCAGAAATTCCATGTCAGCGAATTAGTGTGTTGGGAAATCTGTCTAAGGTTTCCTCCCTCAGTAGCTTATTTGTATAGATTGTAGTTTTGGGGGATCAAATCCTAAGTCCTACCAGCGTCAGTTGTCTCTAGATAGCTCTAGATCTGATCTTAAATGTAAAGTCCTGTTTAGGTCTTTGAGTTGTAAGTCGCAGCTGATCAAGACTCGTGCTGACACTGTTCACCAGCATGAGAAGCGCTTATGACT
>JAPKLW010000457.1:447731-517694 GCA_026898455.1 Plectranthus barbatus
GTTTACCTTATCATTATTTCCGCTGCTAACGTTCATACTCTGAAAATCGGGACCAACACCAAAGTTCAGAGGAGGAAGCTGTGTGATGTGCCCACACTCTAAAGATACCAAGTCTGCAAAGTTAGAAGGAAGATGAAGTTGGGGGCCAGTAAGCTAGTGGATTGGTAGACACTGGCATCTACCGGCTAGCGATATATCGTGAGCTCTTTCTATTCTTGTAAAGCTTAGTGATTTCCAAACTATGTTCTGAAGAGATGACGTAGGATTTAGGCTTCGAACCTCTATAAATCCTTATGCATTTTACTGCTTTATTTATTTTTCTGCATGGATTTAAAACTCAACACATCATATGTGTTGAAGTATATCTGAAATTAAATCTAACGTCAAACTTGCTAAACAACAAGTTTTCAGAATCACAAACTGGTGAGCAAATACCAATATGTAATGTGCAACTCTGCTAAATCTTATTTTTGGTGTGCATCAACTCTAATCTCGGACCAACAAAAATCAAACTTGAATAAAATACTACTCATCTCAACTCATTTCGATTATATCCCTAACTGTCAGCCAACTCTCTCAAACCCATCGCAAGCATATTCACTACAACCAATAATCGTACTCTTCCGTGCCCGCTCGTTAACTCTGATTTGAACCAACAACCTTCTCACATTCCCCACTCATAATCTCGCATATGAGATTGAAAATGAATTAAATTGTTCACAAACTATTTGATATCAATTCAATAAAAGCTCGTTCGAGCTTGTTTAGAGAAGCTTGTTTAGGATTTCTGCTCATCTACAAGTAGGAACTATCACGGGCGTGTAGCCTCAAGTTCGACAGTTCTAGGAAAAACTCTAAAGATCCTAAGTTCAGAGGAGGAAGCTGCGTGGTGTGCCCACACTCTAAAGATCCCAAGTCTGCAAAGTTAGATGGAAGATGAAGTCGTGGGAGAGTAAGCTAGTGGATTGGTAGACACTAACATCTACCAGCTAGTGATAGATCGTGACCTCTTTGTATTCTTGTAAAGCTTAGTGATTTTCAAACTATGTTCTGAAGAGAGGACGTATGACTTTAGGCTCCGAACCTCTATAAATCCTTATGCATTTTACTGCTTTATTTATCTTTCTGCAAGGATTTAAAACTCAACACGTCATATGTGTCGAAGTATATCTGAAATTAAATATTATGTCAAACTTGCTAAACAACAAGTTTTCAAAAGCACAAACTAGTGAGCAAATATCAATTTGTAATGTGCAACTCTGCTAAATCTTATTTTTGGTGTGCATCAACTCTAATCTCGGACCAACACATATCAAACTTGAATAAAATACTACTCAGCTCAACTCAGTTCGATTATATCCCTAACTGTCAGCCAACTCTCTCGAACCCATCGCAAGCATATTCACTACAACCAATAATCGTACTCTTCCGCACCCGCTTGTTAACTCTGATTCTAACCAACAACCCCCTCACATTCCCCACTCATAATCTCGCATATGAGATTGAAAATGAATTAAATTATTCGTAAACTATTTGATATCAATTCAATAATAGCTCGTTCGAGATTGTTTAGAGAAGCTCATTTATTAAACGAATTAAATATAAATATAAATTATTAACTAAAACTAAAACTAATATAAATTTAAATTATTAACTAATATAAATATAATTTATTAACTTTATAATTTTAGTATTTCTCAATTTAAAAGTAATAAATACGAAAAATCTTTATTGTTATAAATTTACTATCTTTATGATATGCTGGAATATTTAAAAACAGAAAGTTAGGAAATTCTTCATGTTTAGGTTTTTTTACTTTGAAGTCAGGCTAATATAATGAAAAAACAAAAAAAAAAACAGAAAATTTTATGCAACACAAAATTACTAAACAGAGGGCTGTGAGGGCAGTTGGGTAACGCCCAATTTCCAAATTTGAACTAGGTACAATTAATTTAGAACTAACGTATACAGTTATTTTTATTTTGAGAAAACAACGAATTAAATAAATGTTAAAACTTAAAAGTTTCCTTTAAAAGTTTATTGCATTAATTGTTGTAACACAATATTGCAAAATAGCGGGCTGTGGGGCAATTGGATACGCCCAATTTCCGAATTTGAACTAGGTACAATTAATTTTAGTTAAAGAAATTTGAAAGAATTTAGTGCCCGAGTTTACTATTGATATCGAGGTGTCAAAGTTTCAACACAGCAAAATTCCATATGTCTGAACTTATAAATATAGAGTAATGTTAAACAGAATGTCAAAGAAGTCAAAGTTTGACACATTCAAAGTTTAACACGTTCAAAGTTTAACACGTGGTGGAAATTTAACGTCAGACACAAATAATTAATTTTCACGAGTTTAGAGTTTCTAAACTCGCGAGAGCCTCACGGCCAAAACCAGATTTCACTATAATAATGAAGTTTACACAGCAAAATCAAAATAGTAAATATGCAAACCTCTTCTTGGTTCACTCCCTCGAAGAAACTTCAATTTACATAGAAGTAGAGACTACAACTATGAACAAACCATATTTACGAACTAACGATTCAATCCTCAAAACTCCTCTACCGTTGGATTTACTCTCCGGAGGTAGGATCCTTCTTCAGCTTGAATAGCTTCGATAGCTGAACGAACGGTGAACACTTGTTGAAAGGTGGGAACGCCTTAATGAAGATCTTCTATGAATAAATTAGGTCGTCCGCCTTTTCTTTGCACCACAACAGCTGGAACGCCTTGTATAATGTATCTCTATGAATAGTGTAGGTCGTCCAACTTTATTTTGCATTGCAGCACCCTTTATATAGGCGTAGATGAATGCATCCTCGTGTAGATATGAATAACCTTGTGTAGATATGGATAGCCTCGTGCTTGATATGTATATATGCATAAATATCTCAACTGCAAACACTAGAGGAAGATATGTCAAATATATGGATCTATCTTTAATGATTGGGAAGTATATCTATTCAAATATATCTTTAAATCAAATCCTATTCGTTCCTAAATCTTTATAAAATATATATCTATCCTAGAATGAACTAAATATACGAAAATAATTAAATACGAATAAATAAGGAATGATAAGATTAAATCAGCAGTACAGTCTAATACTACGGTGTCAAACAGTACAGTCTAACACTACAGTGTTAAACATACCTTCGACTTTAACACCAACGAAAGTTAAACATTGCATCTTCAATCTCCCCCTTAAGCTTATCATTCCTATAAGCATTCCAAACACAATACTTGTAATATTCAACATTTGTAATTCAGTCTCCCCCTTAAGCTTAACACTCGTAATATTCAACATTTGTAATTCAGTTCTATTTGTCCTGCACAGTGTAATATTAGACTGCACCATAAAAGATAAAAGATTAAACTTTTCCACAAATATAAAAACTAAGTACTTCTCCCCCTGAATGATTGCAGGAAAGAAAAGTTAAAGATTTTATGAAAAGTCTTTATCCAACATCTTCGAGATTCAACCCACAACTTTCAAGCTCACTTCATAAAGAGAATAGGGAAACTGTAACATCAACATTAACACATTCAAACCTCTGAGCAAACTGCGACACCAAAGAACTCAACATTGATTAAAGATCCCTTTCTTTTTCTTTTTCTTTTTCTTCTTTTTTTTTTTTGTTTTTTTGTTTTTTTTTTGTTTTTTTTTTTTTATATAACATACGGAAATAAACGAACAGAAACGGCAAGCCTTCAAAGTTTAACATCAGAGTGTTATACCCGTATAAAACAGACGATCTGATAAAGAACAATGCCATGTGCCATATTCCACAGAGATAGTGTTCCTAATAACATCCTATCTCCAGTACTTCGCTTGTGGCATACAAATTCAGCATGTATTACCTCATCATTCAAGATTTTCCATATAGATAGTGTTCCTAGTAACATCCTGTCTACAGTACTTGAGAAATGATGATCGTACATGACAAACATACTCAATGTTTTGATATTAAGGCCTCACTCTTGTGCCTACCGTCTTATAACATGAGTTTTATACTCCATGTGTTGACATTAAGGCCTCACTCTTGTGCCTACCGTCTTATAACATGGGTTTTTTTTATTTTTTATTTTTTATTTTTTTTAATCAGATCTTTAACACAAAAGGATATCACACAACCGATGATAAAGAATCAGGCAAGCAGAACAAAAACTGAATAACAACTGAATGTTGATCGACACAATATTTACAATGATCAACATTCTACTCATACAAATTTATAAGGCATTACACATACCAAGAGATTTTCTAAGATAAGAGAATCTCTCAAAGTCAAAGGTCTTTGTAAAAATGTCAGGAATTTGATCTTTAGTAAGAATGTATTTAAGTGCAATAAGATCATTTTCCACTAAATCTCTAATAAAGTGGTGTCGAATATCCATGTGCTTAATTTTAAGATGTGGACATGATTTATAGAAATCTCATTAGAACTAGCATTGAAGCAGAACAGTGTTAAAGTTTCAGTAGACATACCGTACTTTTCAAGCATTTGTTTCATATTACCATTGTGATCAACATCTCTTGTGTAATCAGCATAGCCATAACCTGTAATGTTAGTACAGGTATCTTTTGTATACCATAATCTCATATTTGAATTTCTAGATATAAATCGAATGATTCTTTTAATAGCTTTCATATGAGACCTTTTGGGGTCAGACTTGTATCTAACACCAACATCAATACTAAAAAGAATATTTGGTCTTCTGGCAGTAAAGTATAACAAGCTATCTATCATTTCATAATTTTCAGTAGGTTTAACACTAACACGTCTTCCATCTTTGCTAAGTTTGACACTGGAACTCATTAGTGTTTTCATATATTTTGCAGAACCTAATCCAAATCTTTTTACTAAACCTTGAGCATACTTAGATTGAGAAATAGAAAAACTATCATTATACTGCTTAATCTGGAATCCAAGGAAGTAGTTAAACTCTCCCACCATACTCATTTCGAACATGTCAAACATTATTATGACAAAGTTATCTATAAGTCTAACATCAATTGCCCCAAACATTAAGTCATCAACTTGAGCAACTATAAAGTTCTTATCAATATGTTTAACAAAGAGAGTCTTACCCATATTACCTCTGTTGAACTTTAGATTAAGTACAAAGTTAGGTATATTATTAAATATCCTTTTAGTTCCAATTATGTTTTTATCTTTAAGCCTAGGAACTAAGGTCCACACATCATTATAAACAAATTGACTTAATTCTTCATACATAGACAGTATCCAATCCTCATCTTTTAAAGCTTCAGAAACATGCATAGGTTCAGTTTGAGATAGATAACAACTAGAGTAGAAGATGTTAAACTTACAAACCATTTTTACCATCTCTTTGCAAATGACGGGGGCTTTCTTGAGAGTCGGTACTACTTCAAAGACATTTCCAATGACCTGAAACTAAGGATGATTCCTTTTGTTTTGAAGAGGTGGTTCTCTAGTTTCTGAGTTTGACACCAGGGTGTCACAGATTTTCTCATTGTCAGAGTTTGCACTCAGAGTAACTTGATCCTCCTCTTTGTCAGTGTCAGAGTCTGAAGTTGATGTTGGACTTGTTATCTGTCTAACATCTGCACTTGTCTCAGTAACTGGTTCTATGCCATTCTTTATGAGATGAGATGTATCTTCCACATCTTGTTTATGTAGTAAGGTTCTTGTATCATCAAACACAACTTTGGCAGATTCTTGGATAGTATTAGTATGTAGGTTAAACACGCAATAAACCTGTTTCTTGCTTAAACATCTAAGGAATAAAGCTTTGTTGTACCTGGAGTCAAAGTTAGTAGAATAATCATGATTATTCTAATATAACAAATACTCCCAAATACATGCATATGTTTCAGATTTGGCTTTTTTCTTTTCAATAAACCTCTATTTGAATAGCAAACAGTAAATAAAACTCTATTTGAATAACTAGCAGTAAATAAAACTCTATTTGAATAGCAAGTAGTATTAATAACTTTAACCCATAATATTTTAGGCAAGTTTTTAGAATGTGGAGTGCTATTCTCACATTCTTTAACATCATTCAGTTGAAGTATTTTATGTATTGAAAGCTTATGAGTTATCCCCTTTCTTTCACACAAACTAAAAGAGTCTATATTTTTCAATTTTCACTTAATGATCATTTCTAATTCGAGTAACATCAGCATGATAAAGTTCTATAAGTCTCCTATATAATTTTCTAAAAAGTTCGTAGGTGTCGGACTTTATTCTAAAGTATTTAATCTAAGTGAATCTAGAGTCATAATCAGCACAAACTAACACATACCTTTTCTCTCCAACACTATCTACTTCTATAAGACCCATTAAGTCCATATGTAGTAGACCAAAGTAAGCATTAGAGTTAGACATACTCAAGATGAGATGTGGTGTATGAGTTTGTTTACCTTCTAGGCGTGAAACACAAACCTTGTCCATGTTAAACTTGACCAAGTTGACGTTGTCCATATTGAACTTGACCATGTTGAACTTGACAATGTTGATGTAGTCCATGTTGAACTTTTCCATGTCGAACTTAACCATGTTGAACTTGAGTATGTTGAACTTCAGTTGTGGAATGTCTTTTCCAGCATCATAGATGAGAGGTTTCTGAATTCTTCGAACATTATCATCTCCTATCTTCTTATGTTGTTCAGTCTAATAATAGTTATCTTTTGATCTACTTTCAAAGATGAGACAATTATTAGATTTGTTATAAACCTCGCATGCATATATATCAAACCTGATAGTGATATTTCCTTTAGCACCTTTTCCACAAGTAACCATACCTCCACTCATAAAAGTGAAGTCAGCCTGAAACAATTTGTTACATGACATATGGCTAAAACAACCTTGTTAAAGTACCAAGTACCTGCAACATTAGTCTTTAGGAAAGTATACACAACTAGACATGTTTTATCCTCTTTATCATATCTTTGATTCATTTTCCTTTTCTTATCAGTAATTCTAAATCTACATAAAGGTTTTATGTGCCCAAATCTATTGCAGTAATGACACACAGACACCTTAGATGTATCTTTGACATGTTGCTTAGTGATGTTAGACTTTACTCTAGAAAATTTAATCAAATTCTTCTCACACTTTAACATAATAGAATTCAAGTTTTCATAACCTAATGCACAACCATTAGAATGTTTAATAGACATAATCTCATCCAATTTTGACTTACCGTTGTTAATCTTAAATATAAAATGAATTTCACATACCTTGATCTTCAGCACATCCACTTCTTGATTCTTATGAGTTCAAAGAACTTCAAACCATGAAATATGTCATTTCAGTAGTAGATTTATTTCTTTCAGCTTTGGCAACTGTAGGGTTTTACCGTGAACCGAATCACTAAAACCAATTTGAACCGGATCGATTTATAGATATTGTGCACAATTAAATACATAATAAACCCTAGCATGCTCCTATGAATTTAATACTCAGATTTGTGGATTGAGGGATTACCGTAATTCCGTCGAGTCTGATCCGATCTTTTGCGTTTGAATTTCCCACTTTAATTCAACCACGCAATCTGATTTTATCTGCGGAAATAAAAATTAGAACCCTAACTTCTTAGATAAAAATCGAAAATCAAAAGGAAAGAAAGAAATCTGTTGTTCTCCAAGATTAGATCTTCATATCTATTTCCCGGTGGATTCAGATCTGCTACTGGTGAGGATTCTACAGATCTGTGCTTTGAGCAGGACCAGAATTCGAAAATGCTCCTCCCTTTTTCTTGAATAGGATCGGCGCCCCTCTCTCTCTCTAGGTTTAGGGTTTTTCAACTGTGTTGTGTTATGTTGTGTTACAACTTATGAGAGAGAGCTGTCTATTTATAGACCTAGGGTTGTAAACCCTAGTGGGCTCCTGGGCTCAATTCAGCACACTTTCCTTGGGCCAGACCTGGGACCTAATGCAAATAATAAAGTGGGCCTATAAATTAATTAATTCCCATGTCCACAACCCAGGACACAATTAATTAATTAATATTAATTCTTTTTCACCACAGAATTAATACTGACCTACCCCTTTATTACCACGTTATGAGAACGGGCTGCATTAATTGAGAATCCCCATATTTAAGATTACCGGACATTCATTAATTAATTGGAGCTTCTGACAAGCTCTATCTATAATTAATTAATATCTTATTATTCCTGAGTAGTACCACTAAATCCTTATCACTCGTGCCTGAACTTAATCAGCCTGCAGGACTTTGGCACGATGAATGTTATTGAGCTCCTCAAGGAATGTTCCCATCCTATTACTCGGATATGGTTACCTAAACCCAGTCTCAGGCGGTACTACACGAACTGCTGTTACCCAAGATACGGATATACGAGCACGTTACTTAGGCTCTCCACCATGGCAAGTCAAAGCAACAGTCAACCCGTGCAAACCCCTGAACCTTCGTTAGGGTTTGGACCCAATCAATATAACAAGATCTTGTATTTGCTGATGTCAGACAGACGAATACATCTAACTGCGGTCCATCAATAAGCCACCTCTGCGTACCAGCATGTCAAGTAACCAAGACAGACTACTTATTACGACAATGTCGCAGCCATCCGGACAGACGTATCCTCATACGCTGTCTCGGCTGTGATCAGGTTTATATCTCACTAGGTCAAGTGATCACACTGTCTTCTGCGATCTACAACACGCCGTATGATCGTCCCTATCGGTTAGACAAGAGGATACCATTGTTCATACATGTAAGATTGTTAACAGATAGGAGAAATAAACCATTGTATACTCATTATAATAAATGCTTTCAGTATACAAAACCCATCAATCTCCCACTTATACTCAAAGCATAACTAAGATATTACAGAGTATACAGTCTGTCTATCTAGCCTGCTATCTCTTTAACCAATGTTAGTGGTCGGCATCCACCTCGGACCCAGCTCACGAATATGTCTTTCGTAAACTTTCTGCGGCAAGCTCTTTGTAAATGGATCAGCAAGATTGTCAGCAGTGTCAATTTTCTTAATTTGCACATCGTCCCTCGATACGATTTCTCGTATGATATGGTATTTTCTCTCTATGTGTTTGCTTGCCCTGTGAGAACGCGGTTCCTTTGAGTTCGCCACTGCACCAGAGTTATCACAATAAATTGTGATGCTCCTCGGCAAACTCGGGATCACGCCCAACTCTAAAAGGTAGTTCCTGAGCCATACCCCCTCTTTCGAGGCGTCGGAGACGGCGACATATTTCGCCTCCATGGTGGAGTCAGCAATGCATTTCTGCTTTGAGCTCCTCCAAGATACAGCTCCACCTCCCAGGGTAAACACATATCCTGAGGTTGATTTCTTCTCATCCTGGTCCCCTTGGAAATCCGAATCTGTATAACCCACAGGGCACAAATCCTCACTTTGATAAACTAGGCAGTAATTCCTATTTCTCTTCAAATACTTGAGGATGTGCTTTACAGTAGCCCAGTGCGCCTGTCCAAGGTTAGACTGATATCTTGCTACCATGCCAACGACATAACAGATATCAGGCCTGGTACACAGCATCGCATACATGAGGCTACCCACCGTCGAAGCGTATGGTACAAGACTCATCTCATCTTTCTCCCGCTGTGTTTGAGGACACCGCCCACTAGAAAGATGAACGCCATGTCTGAAAGGTAGCAAGTCTTTCTTGGCAAGTTGCATGCTGAACCGGGCTATCACAGTATCCACATAGGATGCCTAGGATAAGCTAAACATTCTTCTCTTACGATCTCGTAAGACCTTAATCCCAAGAATGTAGCCAGCTTCTCCCAGACCCTTCATTTGGAACTGTTCGGATAACCAAGCCTTGATTTCCAACATCACTCCCTCGTTGTTTCCAAATAGGAGTATGTCATCAACGTATAGTGCAAGGAAGACCACGCTCCCACTGACACAAAGTCGGTAAACACAACTTTCGTTTTCCAACTGTGCAAATCCATAGGATTTAATCACATTGTTGAAACGTAAATTCCACGGCCTTGAAGCTTGCTTGAGTCCATACAAGGACTTCCTAAGCTTCCAGACAAGATGTTCTTCGCCCTTGCTTATATAACCCTCGGGTTGCTGCATATAGATGTCCCTACCTTCTTCAAGGTAACCGTTTAGAAAAGCGGTTTTAACATCCATCTGCCAGATCTCGAGGTCCATATGCACAGCTATGGCAAGGAGTATCCAGATGGATTTGAGCATGGCTACGGGTGAAAAGGTTTCGTCACAGTTAATGCCCTCTTTCCAACTATAACCCTTTGCCACCAGCCTGACTTTAAAAGCCGTGATCTTTCCATCCGCCTCTTTCTTTCTCTTGTATACCCATAGCAGTTATGGATTCAATTTCAGAATCCATGGCGACACGCCATTTGGCAACATCCTTGTCCTGCACTGCCTCTTCGTAAGTCAGTGGGTCAGAGTCCTCATGTCCATCTTCCGGGCTCAAGTCCAAAGACTCACCCACGAACATGTACCTTTCCGGTTGGAAAATAACTCTCCCACTACGACGAGGCTTTGGTGCCGTGTCATTAGTAGGTGCAGTAACTTGTGGTCCTGCACCTAGCACTGAAGAACGTGTCTGTGGTGTTGTGCCACTCACAGGTGCATCCACATCTACACGTTCCCCTTCCCTTGGAATTGCATTCTCGTTCTCAATTTCTTGAAGAACGATATCACTCCTTGACTTGTGATTACTCACATACTCGTCCTCCAAGAATCTAGCATTGGTGCTAACAACGAATCTTTGACTCTCACCACAGTTCAAGTAACCACCTTTCGTTTGCCTGGGATACCCTATGAACAACATTACTTTTGACCTGCTTTCTAACTTATCAGGTTCCTTCGACAGTACGTGTGCCGGACAGCCCCATACTCTAAACTTGCACAAACTAGGTTTCCGACCAAGGGAGAGCTCAGAAGGCATCTTAGGAACTGATTTAGAAGACACCACATTAAGCACGTAAGTTGCTGTCTCCAATGCGTAGCCCCAAAACAAAATTGGTAAGTTTGCATAACTCATCATTGATCTTACCATCTCTAGAAGAGTCCTATTTCTTCTTTCAACTACACCGTTTTGCTGGGGAGTACCCGGTGTAGTCCACTGGGATGTAATCCCATTTTCTGATAAATACTACAGGAACTCGTTACCGAGGTATTCGCCACCGCGGTCAGATCGCAGTGACTTGATAGTTTTCCCGACCTTCTTTTCTACTTCAGCCTTGAACTCTTTGAATTTCTCAAAGCATTCAGACTTGTAGCGAAGCATGTCAACATATCCGTACCTTGAGTAATCCTCAATGAAAGTGATGAAGTACTCGTACCCTCCACGAGCCTGCGTGGACATTGGTCCACATAAGTCAGAATGGATCAATACTAACACTTCCTCTGCTTGAGACTAAATAGCCTTGAAAGGCCTAGTTGACATCTTGCCCTCGATGCAGGATTCGCAGACTTGATAAGGTATAGCCCGGACTAAGTCAACTGTACCGTCATCTGCAAGTCTCTGAATCCGCTTCAAGCTGATGTGACCCAGTCTCAAGTGCCAGAGATATGTAAGATCCTCATCAGAAGAAGTAAGTTTTCTCTTTCTCGGATTATCAATTACAGATGAATTACATGCAATATAAAGGACATATTTGATCGAAGTAACATAAAGAGTATAAATCAACATTACATAATGAATGACAATGTTATCGCCAATGATTGAAATCATAAATTACAAACATCCATAGAAAGTAGATAAAATTTATCCTGCCGATAAACCACGGCCCACAAACAAACTCTTAAATGTACTTAGTTTATCAAAACATAAAGAAAAGAAAACTCCATGAAGCTTCGTTATAAAACGTTGCCTTCATCCAGTTTGGTATCTTCTTGCCATCACTCACCAGCCTTGTCGGCACGGTCCCCTGCAAAGTACAACAACATGATCAACAAGTCAGCACTTACAGCTCTTGGAAGAGCAACACCGCACTCTAATCATGCTTCAGTTATACATGCAAATGGCATACCCTGTCTGGCCTTGTGGGCCTGACAATCTTTCCTCCTATGTCCTTTCTTACCACACCTGAAAACACATTGTCCCTCGAAGTTTACCCATAGGCTTATTAACAGGTCCTATGTCCTTCGCAGTTACCTTCCCAGCCTTCTTCTTAATCGCACTTTTCGGCTTCATACCTATCGATACAGGAGAGTGATTACCAGAAGTAGCTAAGGCAACCTTCTAAGGATTCATAACCGATTTCGCTGCCATCAAGTCATTGAGCAACTCGTTAAGAGTATACTCCTTCTTGTTCATGAGAACAATCAGTTTGAAACTCTCAAAGGATTTGGGTAGAGAGTTCAGTATGATATCGACCTTAGCCTCAGTGTCGATACCTCCACTGTGCACAGTTAGCTCATCCATGAGGTGAGTCATGGAAACTACATGCTTTCTCACTCGTTGTAATAGTCTACTTCCTCTTGCAAGGATTCAGTAGTGAGCACTTATTGGACAAAGTATTTGTAGAACGAACATGTGTTCTTCCGCAATCAGGATGTATTCAAGGTTGCGTTTCCTTTCCAGGAAGCTTGGACCAGTTAGAGAATTTTGTGCGAGAATATTGATAACACTAGACATAGACATATCCGAAACAATAAGAACATACATGTAGAGGTGTCACTAATTTCCGAAACAATAAGAACATACAAATGTTTTCCACTAATTTCCCAAGAGTTCCCACCGCAAGCTACACTCGTAGACATTTACGATGTCACCCTCAACCAGAACTGCGGGTTTTAAGCCCCAATCCATTTAATTTCACTACCATGCCAGGATGCTTTTGACACTAGAAATTAATAATTAGTGAAAATCTTAGACCAAGCCATCTCTCAAGAACAGGGATGCAATTCTTGCATTATATTCTAAGATGCTTCTAAGCAATTAACCACAAATTTAACTCCGGCCAAAAGAGACAGTTTAGCATGGCAACCATACCTCACAACCCTTAAAGCTTTTGTTATCTATAATTTAAATCAATCCTAGAATACTTGTGAAAGAGATCTACGCAAGCTACACTCGTAGACGTTTACGCAAAGCCCTCCCACTATTCACATGATTTAAATTGTTTGTCTAGAAATCCCAACAATCGTACCCATGCACCTCTAGGAACTAGCAAGCTACACTCGTAGACGTTTACTAGAACGAGAGATACACTTACAGCCTAGGACCGCTTTGTGGAGGTCGATTGATTTTAATTAAAAAATTTGCTTAGTATTTTTCTTTTAAAAGGTTTCTTATATGCGCACATATAATTTCTATGTTATTATATTTTCCAAATTTTTGCATGTAATTAAACAAGCCCAAAAATTCCCAAAATATAATCCAACAAAAGTAATTAATCACATAAGCATGCTTGGAAAACTGTAAATAATAAAATCGATAAATCATGCTTTTCCTATTACCTACACATGCTTAATTGCGCACATAATAAATCACATATCATACGAGGACAATTAAGGCAAACAAAAATTCCTTTTGGCCCCACAAAATAGGAAAAACAAATCCTATCTATTACAATTTGAATTTTGAATCTATTTGGATAGATACAAATCTTCTCAAATCTTCTAGGGCCTCCAAATCTTGATTCACAAAATCTTTTGGGATTTAGGCCTTTGTGATTTGATGATTTGCCCTAACCCTAATGCAAACCCTAGGGTTTACACAGGATTGCACAAACCACCAAAATACGATGCACCGCGACGGGGTAGCATCAGCCGACGACGACCACCGCCGCCGCCCTGCGCCGCCGCGCACAGGCGCCCAGCGCGCTCGCGCGCACCGCGCCCGCGGCCCAGTCCCGCGCGGTGCGCCGTCGGCCACCGTTGTCCTCCATCGGCCCTGCGTCGGCTCCGTCTTTGTTCTTCGTCCTCGACCCGTCCAATTACATAATTTTGAAAAATAAAAATTACAGAATCTATTCTATTACAAATTTTCAAAATCTACACTAATCACGGATTTTCTCGTGATTTTACAAAATTAATTCAGCCCTACACGGATAAACCACCGCGGGCTGAATTACACGGATTGCCACGAGGAACAAAAAACCAACATCCACAAAACAATAAATTCATACATGCATACTGAATTTTATTACGCACAAAAGAGCCATAAATCAGAATCCTGGCTCTGATACCAATTGTAGGGTTTTACCGTGAACCGAATCACCAAAACCGATTTGAACTTGATCGATTTATGGATATTGTGCACAATTAAATACATAATAAACCCTAGCATGCTCCTATGAATTTAATACTCCGATTTGTGGATTGAGGGATTACCGTAATTCCATCGAGTCTGATCCGATCTTTTGCGTTTGAATTTCCCACTTTAATTCAACCACGCAATCCAATTTTATCTGCGGAAATAGAAATTAGAACCCTAATTTCTTAAATAAAAATTGAAAATCAAAAGAAAAGAAAGAAATCTGTTGTTCTCCAGATTAGATCTTCAGATCTGTTTCCCGGTGCATTCAGATCTGCTACTGGTGAGGATTCCACAGATCTGTGCTTTGAGCAGGACCAGAATTCGAAAATTCTCCTCTCTTTTTCTTGAACATGATCGGCGCCCCTCTCTCTCTAGGTTTAGGGTTTTTCAACTGTGTTGTGTTATGTTGTGTTACAACTTATGAGAGAGAGCTGTCTATTTATAGACCTAGGGTTGTAAACCCTAGTGGGCTCCTGGGCTCAATTCAGCACACTTTCCTTGGGCCAGACCAGGAACCTAATGCAAATAATAAAGTGGGCCTATAAATTAATTAACTCCCATGTCCACAACCCAGGACACAATTAATTAATTAATATTAATTCTTTTTCACAACAGAATTAATACTGACCTACCCCTTTATTATCACGTTATGAGAACGGGCTGCATTAATTGAGAATCCCCATATTTAAGGTTACCGGACATTCATTAATTAATTGGAGCTTCTGAGAAGCTCTAACTACAATTAATTAATATCTTATTATTCCTGAGTAGTACCACTCAATCCTTATCACTCGTGCCTTAACTTAATCAGCCTGTAGGACTTTGGCACGATGAATGTTATTGAGCTCCTTAGGGAATGTCCCCATCCTATTACTCGGATATGGTTACCTAAACCCAGTATCAGGCGGTACTACACGAACTGCTGTTACCCAAGATGCAGATATACGAGCACGTTACTTAGGCTCTCCACTATGGCAAGTCAAAGCAACAGTCAACCTATGCAAACCCCTGAACCTTCGTTAGGGTTTGGACTCAATCAATATAATGAAATCTTGCATTCGCTGATGTCAGACAGACGTATACATCTCACTGCGGTCCATCAATACGCCACCTCTGCGTACCAGCATGTCAAGTAACCAAGACAGACTATTTATTCCGACAATGCCGCAGCCATCCGGACAGACGTATCCTCATACGTTGTCTCGGCTGTGATCAGGTTTATGTCTCACTAGGTCAAGTGATCATACTGTCTTCTGCGATCTACAACACACCGTACGATCGTCCCTATCGGTGAGACAGGAGGATACCATTGTTCATACATGTAAGATTGTTAATAGATAGGAGAAATAAAGTGTTGTATACTCATTATAATAAATGCTTTCAGTATACAAAACACATCAGCAACTCCTTGCTCCGTTCTTCACACCTTTTGCTTTCCAAGTAGTGGCTTATTTGATCAATGTCGCTATGTGTGATCATGTAAGTCTGACATTCCTGATTCCTGACAACAGAACAAAGTTCAACATTAGAATGTTTATTCTCAGTTTGTATATAACAATTTGCAGCATCTTCTAGGGGCAAAATGTTGAAGTCTGATATATCAACATCTTTTTCCTTCATCTCTTCAGTAGCTTCTTCTTCAATCTTTCCGTCCTTTGTGATCTCTATATCAGTATCCATACATTCTCTTTCGTCATCTCTTTCTTCATCTTCAGATTCATCATCGAAGGTTGTGTTGAAGTTAGACTTTCTTCTTCTCAAAAGAGTTGGACACTCATTTGCATAGTGGCCAATTCCAGAACATCCATGACATTTCACACCATCAATATTTCTCTTAAAAGAATATATCTCTTCATTTGTTGATCCATCACTTCGTCTCCTTGATAAATTAGTTGAGTGGCTTGAGAAGTTTGACATAGTAGAGATAGATGTTGAACTTCTTTTGCTGAGGTTTGAGAAGTTTGACACAGTAGAGATAGGTGTTGAACTTCTTTTGCTGACGTTTGAGTCTCTTATATCATCTCTCATGGATCGGACAAACTTATTGAACTCGTTAGTAAGTAAAACATGATTTGACTTATCTTCGTCTAAAAGTTCAACATCAGATTCATCTTCTTGAGAGGTTGCATATGTTGAACTTGGAGGTGTTTCACTTCCAGCTTTTCCAGCGTGAAGAGCTATGTTCTTTGCCTTGTATTCTTCTTTTTGTTCCTTCAGATTTTTCTCATAAGTTGTTAGAGTACATACCAGTTCAGCAATCTCTAGTGTTTCAACATCTCTCGCTTCTTTGATTCCAGTGATCATGGTGTTAAACTTTTCTGGCAGCAACTTTAACATCTTGTTGACAAGTCTCATATTGTTGATGAGTTCACCTAGTACATGAGCTTCGTTTGCCATTGATTCAATCTTCCCAAAGTAAGAGGAAATTGTTTCTACTTCCAGCATCTTGAGAGTCTCAAATTTAATAGCGAGTAATCGCATCTTAGTCTCTCTAACACTGTCAGTTCCTTCAAATTTCTCTAGAAGTATGAACCAGGCTTCTCGTGCTTCCGAGCATCTTGATACTAACGTGAAACAACCAACATCCAAAGAAACAAGTATAGCATTTAATGCGTCGGTGTTAAAGTTAGAGTTAAGTCGTTCTTCAACACTCCATTGTCCTTCAGGTTTAAGTATGGTAATGGATTTAGCAGCATCCTTCGGATCCGGAACAGTGATTTTTGGAGGTTTCCATCCATGCAAAACAGTATCCATGCTTGTTCGTCTAAAGACTTGATGTATATCCTCATTCGAGACTTCCATAGAGAGTAGTAAGTCCCATTACTGTCTAGAATGGGTGTTCGACAAGCAGGGCTTGAAAAACCTATCATAGTAAACTGCACTCAGGAACAAACAACTTAGTCCATCAAGAAGTAGGCTTCGATGCCAATTGAAAGAATTTAGTGCCCGAGTATACTATTGACATCGAGGTGTCAAAGTTTCAACACAGCAGAATTCCATATGTCTGAACTTATAAATATAGAGTAATGTTAAACAGAATATCAGAGAAGTCAAAGTTTGACACATTCAAAGTTTAACACGTTCAAAGTTTAACACGCAGCGGAAATTTAACGTCAGACACAAAGAATTAATTTTCACGAGTATAGAGTTTCTAAACTCGCGAGAGCCTCACAGCTAAAAAAAAGATTTCACTATAATAATGAAGTTTACACAGCAAAATAAAAATAATAAATATCCAAACCTCTTTTCGGTTCACTCCCTCGAAGAAACTAGAATTTACTAAGAAGTAGAGACTACAACTATGAACAAACCGTATTTACGAACTAACGATTCAATCCTCAAAACTCCTCTACCGTTGGATTCACTCTCCGGAGGTAGGATCCTTCTTCGGCTTGAATAGCTTCGCTAGCTGAACGAACGGTGAATGCTTGTTGAAAGGTGGGAACGCCTTAATGAAGATCTTCTATGAATAAATTAGGTCGTCCGCCTTTTCTTTGCACCACAGCAGTTGGAACGCCTTGTATAATGCATCTCTATGAATAGTTTAGGTCGTCCAACTTTATTTTGCATTGCAGCACCCTTTATATAGGCGTAGATGAATGCATCCTCGTGTAGATATGAATAGCCTCGTGTAGATATGAATAACCTTGTGTAGATATGGATAGCCTCATGCTTGATATGTATATCTGCATAAATATCTCAACTGCAAACACTAGAGGAAGATATGTGAAGATATGTCAAAGATATGGATCTATCTTTAATGATTGGGAAGTATATCTATTCAAATATCTTTAAATCAAATCCTATTCGTTCCTAAATCTTTAGAAAATATATATCTATCCTAGAATGAACTGAATATACAAAAATAATTAAATACGAATAAATAAGGAATGATAAGATTAAATCAGCAGTACAGTCTAACACTACGGTGTTAAACATAGCTTCGACTTTAACACCAACGAAAGTTAAACATTGCATCTTCAAAATTTGTTAGAACTTTCCTTATATTATTATTATGTATTGGTGGGTCAAAGTATTTAAAAGTCATCTTAGATAGTTTCAGCATAGTCGAAAAATATAAAGTCCTGTATAGGATCAATATCGAGTTGTAAGTTGGAGCTAATCTGAAGACTAGACTTGCTAATCAGTCTAAATGCGCAAAAGACTCAACAGAGTAAGGTTCATGCCGAACTTACAAGTTTGGAAGAATATGAAACTGGCTGATGAAGTTTGGATTTTCAACAAGTATGGGTCCAACAAGTATGGTCTCAACGAGTACGCCAAACTTACCCGTATAGGGACGGAGCGTATACTGAAGGATGATATCATCAGTATGGAATTGCAAGTATGATGACACCAACATTGACTTTCTAGTCCAAGTTCAAGAGTAAAGAGACAAAAATGATCATTTGAGGAACGTACTGACAAGTGTAAACTTTACGAATTGGAGATTCCTTAAAGTCTGCAAAGTCTGCAAGAACGAGACACCAAGTTTCATTAGCCAAGACCACCAGTCCGAGATTCCTCAAAGTGACAAATATTGTTGTTGTGACATAAAGACGAAGTGTCACTGTCGCTGTAAAAAAAAGCGGAGCAGGTATAGAACATCTGAAAAAGCACCACCTACCCGACTAGTGTAGCAACCAATAGTGACATTTGATTGGACATCTCCTAATTTATCTCTAACAAACATTTATTTCAAACCTTCTACCTCATAACTATAAATACAGGAGGATCTTCAATAGAAGAAGGTTACAAACCAGGTTACGATCTTACAAGTTTAAAATAACAACGAATCTTACCAAAATCTTAAGCTTACGATTTGCAAACAAGCTTAAAGAACCGTTCGAGGCTTATTAAAGCTATTTCGTTTGTCACTTTAGTGAAGATGAGACTCAGAACCTTAGAATTCTTAAGTTATTTCTCTTAGTAATCTTTCTCTTCGAGAAAAGTTACAACAGTCAAGTACGTCTTGTACTCTGACTCTTACAGGCTACCTGCCGCCAAGGAGATAGTTCAAGGGAGAAATATAAACACCCTATTCCAGCTACGAGGAGGCTAAATGGTGCGCCCACACTCTAAGGAGCTGCGAAGAAAAAAATGAGCAAGGACCAGGCAAGTGTGCTTGTGGACTAAAGGACAAGGCATTCTTCAACAAACAATACATTGTAGGAGCACCTGTAAAGTTCTAAGCTTAATAGATTACCAGACTTAGGTCTGAAGAGTGGACGTAGGACATTTTGGTCCGAACCACTATATATCGTTTGTCATTTACTATTTTCTTTCATACTGTCATCATACTTTCACTTAAAACCTAACACATAAGTGTTCGGTATATAATTCAACACATAAGTGTTGAATTATATACCGAATACCGACATTAAGCATACTTGACATTAATCGCCTGAACTATAGATTTTACAAACCAAGCTAACATGTCACTCTCATCTTGGATAAATGGAAGCTTACCGAACAAATTAATCAATTTTCGTTGTCCATATAATTTTTACTCTGATAAACCAGGACCAACAAGTGGTATTAGAGCGGCTAGTCCTTCCAGGCTGGTCATTTTCAGCCGCTTAAGACTAACATCCTTTCCTTGCACACATTTTTTTATCTTATCTTATAGCTCAAGTATAATCATGATGAACATGATAAAGTTGCAACCGTATAATCCAGAGAAATACGAGATATGGAAGAAGAGAGCTTCCATCTAGCTGAAAAGTATCCATCCAGAGATGATAGAGGTGTTGGAAAGCGGACCAATAAAGACCACCAAGGTCCTTCCACCTCTTAGAGTTGAAGGCATAAGAACTGTCGATTATCCGTAGGACGAGTGGAGTCCAGAAGACAAAAGAAGGAATCAACTTGATTCCATAACTCTAAAGGCCATCTTATCTTCCCTACCAGATGCCCTGGCAGAGGCTGCTCAATAATGCCAAAGAGGTCTGGAACTACCTCAACACACTTTGCCAATAGACCGATCAAATGAAGTGCAACAAGTTGCAAGTGTGTGTTGACAAATACGAGTCATTCCAGATGCAACATGGAGAGATGATAAAGGCTATGGAGAAAAGATTCAACATCATCGTCAGTGAGCTCAAGGCATGGGATAGGACATACTCTAATGTGGATCTTAATGCCAAGATTCTATCCAAAATACCAAAAGAAGATTGGTTCTTCAAGACAATCGGGCTGAAAGAAAAAGACCTGTCAGAGTTGACGACCAAAAAATTGTTCTGTAGGGATTCGTGGCGAACCGAATCGCCAAATCCATATAAAATTGGACCGTTCATGGATGTTGAAAGAAATTAAAACAATGATTAAACCCTAGCATGCTCCTAGGAATTTAATGCAGTGGATTACGAATATACCTTAACTCTGTAGGGTCTGATATGATCTTTCGCATTTGAATTCCAATCCCTTGATTCAACCACGCGATTTGATTAAAACTGCGAAAACAAAAATTAGAACCAGATCTAATTTCAAGAATTAATCAAAAGAAAAGAGAAGGGAAGAAACTTGTTCTCCAGATTAGATCTTCAGATCTGTATCACAATGTTGTTCAATCCTGTTACTGGTGAGGATTCCACAAGATTTTAAATGTGTAGGCCAGAGTCGAATTCATTCTCCTCCCAAACACACATGCGCCGCCCCACTCTCTCTATCTCACTAGGGTTTCAACTGATTTGAATTGTCTGGGATTTGTGAGAGAGAACCATCTATTTATAGATATAGGGTTGCAAACCCTAATGGGCTACAAGCTCCTTTCAACATATTTAATTTGGGTCAGACTTGGGATCTAATGCAAATAATAAAGTGGGCCTCTGAATTAATTAATTCCCATGTCCACAACCCATGACACAATTAATTAATTACTATTTATTATTTTTAACAACATAATTAATACTGACCTACCCTTTTATTACCACATTATGAGAACGGGCTGCATTTACTTGAGAATCCTCATATTTAAGGTTATTGGACATTTTATTAATTTATTGGAGCTTCTAACAAGCTTCCACAATGAATTAATTTCTTATTTTCCTGAGCAGCACCACTCAAACCTTATCACTCGTGCTTGAACTTAATCAGCCTACAGGACTTTAGCACGATGAACGTTATCGATCTTCTCAGGGAATGTCCCCATCCTATTATTCGGATATGGTCACCTAACTCCAGTCTCAGACTGTAATACACAAACTGCTGCTACCCAAGATGCGGGTATATGAGCACGTTACTAAGGCTCTCCACCATGGCAAGTCAAAGCAACAGTCAACCCGTGCATACCTCTGAACCTTCGTTAGGATTTGGACTCAATCAAGATCGAGATCTTGTATTCTCTGATGTCAGACAGTGAAATACATCTCACTGTGGTCCAATCAATACGCAACCAAATGTACCAGCATATCAAGTAATCATGTGCCACGTCCAAGGAATCGAGATGTGGATATGAAGATTGTGCGCTCCATGCAAGAATAAAAAGGCATGTCGATCTTGAAGGAAGATTGAGCAACTACATACAACAAAATTCTTTTCTTCAAAATCGATCCAACCTTGCTCGTGCTCTCTGCCTTCCACGAATCGGCTAGCTTACAACAGAATCTATCCACGAAGAGTGAGTCATACGGTAGAGGATTTTTGCGTTAATCTCGTATTAGTTTGTTAGTTCGATTTCCCATAGTTGTTGTCTGAACTTCTATGTAAAGCGAAGTTTCTTCAAGGGAGTGAACCGATAAAGAACTAAGCTATTTATATTTATTTTAAATTAGATACATTTTCTATTAATATTAAGTGCATTTTTTGCACTAATCATATACTGCAATTTAATCTTCAAAATATTACATCTTTGCATCGAGCATATGCCTTTTACATTTCTTTAACTACGTAAAATAAAATTCTTAAATATATATTTTCACATTTTGTCTTTGAATGCTAGACGGTAACAAAAATAATGCACTAAAACTAGGACGTATTAAAATTAATCATGTGCGTTGATTTTGATTTTTAATGGTCTAGATTTGTTCTTATTTAACTTGTTGGGGCCAGGACCTAAATAGACCTACTCGGGCCCATTAGAGAGGTTCAAGGTTCAAGCCCAAGCTCCTAGACCCGCTCAGGATGTGCTGCTGTAGTTTCTCAGGTCAGCCTCAAGCAAGAGCAAGATGCAACTAAAAGAAGCAGGTCTGAAGGAGAATCTCACCTCGGGAGACCTCCCGAAGGAGGTTTCCGAATAAGGTCACCAAGGTTTCAGCTCGTGGATAAGCACCAATAGTTGCGAGAAAGGCGCCAGCCATTGCAGCAACTCCTACTTTAAGGGAAAGAGATCCAATAATACCTAAAATAACAAAAAACCTAACGGCTAAGGTTTAGGACGTTAGGATACTTGTATATGACCCCCCAATGAGCTATAAATAGGGGGAGTCGACATCTTTTTACAGTCTTTGGCTCTTGTATTCATAACGCTTACTTTAGCTTAGATGAAACTCTTCTGCTGCAGCTACTCGACTTGCTACAGTACATCGCGCACCTACTATTTCTTGCAACCAAACGGTTATTTGACTTTATTCTTAGTTTATTCATTTGCTTATCGTTATTTCTTGTTAGTTTCACGTTAATTAAATATCATTATCTCATTAGCACACATTATCTCTTAATTCCATATTATTTCTTTTTGTTATTCTACACGGTTCCTTGGGCCCTCTATCTGAACGAAATCGAACCTCAACATTTTGGCGCCCACTATGGGCCTTTGGAACTATAACTCTTATTTTGAAGGAAAATGACAAGAAACACTTCTTCTGGCGAAGATAACGGGGCCGTGGATCCGCAGTATGCCAAACCCTCAAGGTACCGTCCTACCTACGAATCCACCGGGGAATAGGACTCTCCACCTCCACCGCAAACACTGATCCCCTCAGTTTCTATAGTCATTCACCTTATGGAATAAAAGAAAGCAATCTAAGAGCAAATCGACACGTCGAACAAGAAAATTGAAGTTCGTATATCGCAAATTTCAAGATAAGAACAAGTTGTTGTTCCAGCAGCCCCAATTGCCTCCAACTCCGCTAAACCAACCCATAATCTAGGAGATCAAATGCTGAGGGACTCAACTACGGCTTCATCCTCGAAACCTGACTGAAAGTTTGACAAGAGCCTGGGAGACACACTACGTACGCTTACAGGATCAGGGCTTGACCTCAACACCTTGGGAAAGAACCCTACGAAGGACACAGACCCGCATGGTGCAGTCTCAGAAATGATATTGAGAGCCTTTCAGGCCATCGATACCAATATTGAGAAGAAGATGGAGGAGTACAACTCATTGCTGGCCAAGGTAACAATGATGCCTGCTCCTGAGAAGATCATTCCACAAGATAGCTTTGTTGAATCCCCTTTCACCTCCGTAGCGGAGATTCCTTCAGAGTTTGCCCAACCAACATTTGTGTTGTACGATGGAACAAATGATGGACGAGGACAATGATGAACCAAGAGATTTGAGATTTTGAAATAACTCTAATCCTAAACTAATATATCAAAATCAATTTATTAATTATGATATTTAAATAGATATGTAAAAATAAAAAATTATTAATTGATATCCATATTCAAGCCGAATCCGGTCTATTTAATGGATTCTTCGATCTGTTCCGTATGCAATTCGAATCCGATCCAAAATTTATGCGTTCTTAATGTGTCAATTTGATAAAGATCTTTATCGAATAAGCCTCAATGAATATTCATTATTATCTTACGGATTCGTGTCAGATCAAATTGCCACTCCTAGTCAAATGTCTGTTTTATTACTAAAAAAGTGGACCAATCTTTTGTTCCATAATTTTTATTATAAATTCCACGATAAAAATAGAATATTGTAAATCTAATAAATTAACTTATCATATTGAAAACAAATTCATCCTGGATTTTATACCTCGTGCATCATTAAACATGAATACTTGTCATCCTTCTCATTACATCGATAATATTTCAAGTTTTAAATAATTCAATCGTACTGCATAGAGAGCAAACCATACAAATTTAGTTATCACTAGAAGCAAGTAATATAGGGGCATATGATGATTTAAAACACCTCACCAACAAGCTGAGAGACAAGATAATTATATAAGAATGAATCAAGATTTAAAAGAAAAAAATAAATATTACTAGATGTAGGTTTTGGCCATGAGGCAAAGCGGGTTTTCCTTATGCATGGCAAGTCCAATGGATGGTTGAGTATCAATGTCTTCCTCCCTGACACCATGAGGAAGTTCCCAGTTGAAGACGTAGAGAAGATTTGCCACTGCTAGCTCCGTGGTGGCCATGCCCAGATGCATTCCAGGGCAGAATCTTCGTCCAGATCCAAACGGAATAAACCCTTCAAAATCAGTGGCTGTAGTGTTCAAGAACCGTTCTGGCAAGAACTCTTCAAGGTCTTGCCAACATTCAGGATCTCTACCAATTGCCCATATGTTCACAAACACCAACGTTTTCGGATGAATTTTGGATGCAAGTAATGAATACGTTAATGTGGTGACAAGGTGTTTGTGCTGGATCCTCTGGATAACCAAATTCATTATGCTGAGTGGAGAGCTGAAATCAAATTCATTATGTTGAGTGGAGAGCTGAAATCAAATTACAAGATTGGCCTTTTCAACCGAAGCAAGGTTGGTTGCAACAAATTGAATTTTATCTATAAGCTTCTTCTTCGCACACACCTTATACAAGTGTCTGCATATTCTCACATGGATCAAGTTACATTAAAGCGATAATATATATACTGATACAACAAATAATAAAATAATTAAAATAAAACTTACAATATATAAATTGATATGCATGCTACTCTAATAGGCTCAAACTCACAGAAATTGTGGATGTCGTCAAATAAAATAAACAGAGTTTTCTCCTTTTGACCAAAGACATCCTCAGCCACCGGTACCTAGATGTTGTCGTCATCACCAATAGCATGTTTTGCGGCCACATGCCACAACCTCAGTGAAGGCGGTATATCATGAGCCTTCAACTTCACTAACTTCTTTGGGGATTCTCGTTTCATTGCCTATTTTATCATCAAATAAATTGATACTTGAAAAATTAATAAGTATAAGATGCCTTCAGAGTTTGTCCAACCAACATTTATGTTGTACGATGAAAAAACCGATGGACGAGGACAATGAAGAACCAAGAGATTTGAGATTTTGAAATAACTCTAATCCTAAACTAATATATCAAAATCAATTTATTAATTATGATATTTAAATAGATATGTAAAAATAGAAAAAAGATCATCTCACATCAATAAAATATTAATTCTACTACGCTCATAAACATTGGTTACTGTGCCGGGTCATAATGGGACTAATGACCCGGGATGGAGGGAGTATATCAAAATCAATTTATTAATTATAATATTTAAATAAATATATACAAATAAAAAATTTATTAATTGATATCCGTATTCGAGTCGAATCCAGTCTATTCAATGGATTATTCGATCCGATCTGTATGCAATTCGAACTCAATCCAAAAATTTTGCGTCCTTATTTTGTCAATTTGATAAAGATCTTTATCCGATAAGCCTCAATCCATATTCATTATTATCATATGGATTCGTGTCGGATCAAGAATTGTCAGTCCTAGTCAAATGTGTGTTTTATTATTAAAAAAGTGGAACAAATCTTTTGTACCATAATTATTATTATGAATTCCACGATAAAAATAGAATATTGTAAATCGAATAAATTAACTTATCATATGATAAACAAATTCATACAGGATTTTATACCTCGTGTATAATTAAACATGAATACATTTGTCATCCTTCTCGTTACATCGATAATAGAAACAAGTAATATAGGGGCATGTGATGATTTAAAACACCTCACCAACAAGCTGAGACAAGATAATTATATAAGAATGAATCAAGATTAAAAAAAAATAAAAAAAATACTAGATGTAGGTTTTGGCCATGAGGCAAAGAGGGTTTTTCTTATGCATGGCAAGTCAAATGGATGGTTGTGTATCAATGTCTTCCTCCCTGACACCATGAGGAAGTTCCCAGTTGAAGAAGTAGAGAAGATTTGCCACTGCTAGCTCCGTGGTGGCCATGCCCAGATGCATTCCAGGGCAGATTCTTCGTCCAGATCCAAACGGAATAAACCCTTCAAACTCAGTGGCTGTAGTGTTCAAGAACCGTTCTGGCAAGAACTCTTCAGGGTCTTGCCAATATTCAGGATCTCTACCAATCGCCCATATGTTCACAAACACCAGCGTTTTTGGATGAATTTCGTAGCCATTTATGATGCTCCTCGTTAACGTTTCTCTTGGCACCAGGGGGACTATAGGATACAACCTCAGAGTTTCCTTTATGACTGCTTTTAGGTAGGGCAACTTTTCAATGTCACCTTCTTCTATTGAGCTTTTCATTCCAACTGCAGATCGGATTTCGTGCTGCACTTTTTTCATTGCTCCAGGCTTCTTTATCAAGGTCGTCATTACCCAAGTTATTGTAATACCAATTGGCTCAGTTCCAGTAAGGAATACATTCTGAAAAAATGTGTAAGTTCTAGGAATTATTTCGCACTTGTATTTTCAATCAAACCCTTTACCTAATTCCACATAGTAAACTATGCAACTTCATAAAACAATTTTTAATTTGACAAATATAAATAAATGCATGGATGGATCAAATAGTTAATTACCATGAGTATTGCTTTGATATGGTTCCAACCGATCTTGACGGCAGCTGAATCATTTTCCCTGAGGTGAATTAAAAGATCAACAATGTCGTTGTTCATGGAGTCCGGCCTATTTGGGCTCAGATGTGAGTCGATAAGCTCTTGACAGAAGGAATCCATATCCTTGAAAACCTCCTCAACTCTTCTATCAGCCCCACAAAGTCTATTAATCAATCCAAACTGCAGACAATCAGCTAGAAAGGATTCTGTCAAGACTGACCAAAACCGATGCACAAGTCTGTCAAACGGTCTCCAAGCCTCTGTGCCTCGATCCAGCTTCTTCCCGAACGCGATCCGGCACACATGGTCGCAGGTGAAACACAGGGCCATCTTCTCTATGTCGATATGCTGCTCTGAGTTGGCCTTGTTCGACACCTCAGCAATCATGCGCGAGACTTCGTCTTCACGAACAAGGCGAAACGATCGAGTTCTTTGATGGCTGAAGAGATTGCGAACCACCATTTTTCTCATCCTCCTCCAGTGATCATTATACGTTGCAGTGATGATGTCGCTTTGGCTGTACGACAGTTTCAACGAAGTGGGGGTGCTAGGCCTGCCAGCAAATGCAATGTCGTGGTGCTTGAAAAGTTTCCTCGCGACATCTGCGGAAGAAAACACGACTACTGGCAGCCGGCAGGCTTTAAAGAACATGACGGGGCCATACTGTTTTGAGAGTTGTTCGAGCCAAACATGAGGTTTTGAGATGTTGAGTTGGTGTAGGTTGCCGATTAACGGGAGCCCTCTTGGCCCCGGTGGACGACGGCTGGTTCGTGGTGACTTACGGTGCATAAACAGGGCCAGGAGGAGGAAAATGGTGGAAATAGCAAGAGCTGAGAAGAGAAGAAGAAGAAGAAGCATGTGCATACTCATTTTTGGTTGCTCTGTAATTGAAATGTGCAATTTATTTAAAGGCGCCTTGTGAGTTACTTATCTGTTGCAAAATTGCTATTTTTAACCTATTGAGCTCTTTCTTTCAATAAAATTGTTTTATACGATTAGGATCATTTTCTTTGTTGCAGACTTTTTTGTTATATAAATCTGAAACAACCTTCACAAGAATAAATAAATTTTCCTTTAACAATTCTTTTAGATTCTTTTTAGTAGAGATTGGAGACGGGAGAAACAATCTTAACATGTAGACAAACACTAGCATGAGACTGTATTTTTTTACGAGAAGATGAGATCGGAAAGTGCATTTACACATATTTTTTCGATCGGAATGCTCTCATTTCCGATCAGAATGCAGAATTACGATCAAAATGCTCTTAATTTCGATCGAAATGAATTATGTACAAATTAATGTATATTTTGAGGCAAAAACTTGCGTTAGGCACGCCTAAACGGTTTAGGCTGATTTTATCCATATCTAAATGAGTTCACCCGTCCCAAATAGGGTTTATTAATCCCCAATTAGGATACATTAGATGAGTTAATGGATAAAACTCACCTACTAAATTGCTGAGACTTTCCCAATTGAAATTTTCTCAATATCTCACTATCTCATAAAAACACACATCTTAGGAGAGACTGACTCAAATATATATTGTTCGAAAAGTCTTTCACAAGAGATTTCCACAGCAAAAAATCTTGATTAGTTTGGACTCTAGAGTCTAATCTTATTATATCAAAGATATTAAAACCCATTCACGTGTTTATTATGAGATCATTTTAACTAACCATAATTCCTTCGTGTTTGGGTCGACGACAAACACCTTTCACTAAGCCAAATGACAGAAATCTATGATTCTATATTCAGTATTCACCGTTGTTTAAATAGCAAATTACTTAGCATCCAACCAACCAAACAATACAAAAGAAAAGAAAGGTTGGGGCAAAATTTGTCACAGATAAATGATGTGCTAAAGAAAAAATTGAGGATATTAGATTTTAATTAATTAGTGTAATATATTTAAAAGACAAAGAATAGGGAAAATTTTCAAATTCATTTTCAGTTATTAACTGATACTTTTTATTTTTTAATAAAAAAAATTAAAGGAAGAGATGATGGATTCCAAACCCTTAATTTGAAAAGCTTTGGTCAATTAAGTTGATCTATATTACTCCATCCCTCCTGTCTAATTCGTTTTATTTGCTTTTGACACAGTTAACAATGTTTGTAAGAGTAGTGAAATTAATATTTTATTGGAGAATGTAAAAAATTTGTTATTTTAAGAAATGAAATAAATAGATGAGACAGATAAAAAGGAAAATGAGACAATTTAAACGGGATAGATAGAGTATTATTTATATCCAGATATTGATCGACGTGAGAAATAATTTATTGGATTTAACTCTTATTTATTGTTGATTGTTTAAATTGGTGGTTGAGACTATCCATGAATACTGCAGCGATTGATTTTACAAATTTAAATGTTTTGAAAGGTACAAAACTCATATATGGAATTACCAAGTGAATGGAAGCTTTCTTGAAATTAGTCTATTACCGGAAACTCTATTAAAGAAGGAAATCCGTTTTAAATTGAAACTATTTATTCAAAGGTGTGCATTAAAAAGGTACTTCAATTAATGTATTTAAAACTATAATGAATTCCTTTTTCAAATAATGAAAAAAAAAAATCTTTCTTCATAAGTCTCACTCAAAAGATAATGATAAAAACACATTATTTTTATTTAAGAAATCATAAATTTGACACAGATTAAATGTTAAATTATTTTTATAATAATCATATAATGGTCCATATAATTAAAGAAATGACTCTATATTAATTTACTTAAGATGATGGCTATTAAGTATTAAAGAAATAGAGTTATGAGTTTTAATTCCCTTCTATCTCCCTTTAAATGAATAATCTTATATTATTAAATGTTGTATCTTATTGTGTAATACATTACAACATTTAGAATAAAATGAATTGACACAATCTTTGAGGATTGAAATGAAGAGTTGCATCATTTCATATAAACGAATAAAATAATTAAAGATTAAATGAAAGGATGTAACTCTTGGAGACAAAAGTGAAATGTTGTGTCCTTTTGTAAATGACACAATATATGAAATCTATCACTATAAATAGAGATCTCATGTCACGCCCCGATTTATAAACAAGACTTAAATAAGAGAAATGAGGCACATCGGGTACGAGACTTGCACTTGAGATATCAATTAACAAGAAGAATTTAAGCAAATGAGAAAGAATCACCACACTTATCCCAAGTTAAGCAAAAGATATTAAAGGGGTGCCTTCTCAAGAAGGGATCGTAGCTTCTTGAGTAACCAAATATCAGAGTATTTATGATGTCATCAAAAGGTTAGCAAAAGATAAAGAGTTTCAGCAGCGGAAAGTTATCAATGAAGTATGTATATGAAGATACATACTTCAGTATCTAACTATTACAAAAAGAATCTTCAGCTCCACTTCGACTGTTGCCTCGTACTCTGGTTCCAAAAGCTTCTTTTAACCTGCGCATTTTAGAAATAATGCGAGGGGCTAAGTACAAATTGTACTTAGTGAACACATGCCCGAAAACATACATACATATAAGTTTGTCATGCCTTTTTAATCGGGTCGCACATGGGGTTTTAAGTTTGAAATCCTCCCATTGCACCAAAACATTTCATGAATGAGCATGCTCCTTTTTACTTTGTTAAACTATCTGCAAATGAATATGTGATTGGGAGGTGGCCACCTACCACAGTCACGATGCTAGTCCGAGTAGGGCATGACCCCTAACATGTCAGCATCATAGTGCACTAACCCATGGTATCTCTTTCACTACCTGGGTACGATCGATAAGACTCGCAATACGCAGAGTCAACATCCACGTTGAATACGTTTGATGTTCTTCTCTGAGTGGGGTTCCCCCACTGAGAGGACAGATATCAACACAAAACAGTAGGCAATGACAAAGCAGTTTAAAACAAAACATTTCACTTCATGCTTGATATGCTTTGAAAAGAAAACATCATTTTCATATTTTTAATTTGGCCCACTATGTAGGGGTAAAAGAAAGCCCACCTTGAGTAGGTGCGGTTACGTGATTGGTTGTTCTAGCAATTGATCTTCTCCTTCCCCTTTCCTATTACATAAGGAATACGAGTTTATCCTCAAGGGATAATAGGTTATTTAAAATCTAACTCATCAATTAATTCTAGACTCTTAAATGATCTTGGACTTCTCAAGTATGAGCCATCGGATAAAGATATGGAAGAATGATTTTGGCAATTTAGTTTGACGAACAAGATAGTCAAACATTACTTCAATAGCTCGTGGTTCAACATCGAGCATTAATTCAAGGAACATGAATAATAATTCAATTTGATTGATCAAAACAAATGACTTCGTCCAGTGACTAAGCACTTTCAAAAGTTTAAGATTGAAAGAAGTTTCATTGTGAATCATCGTACATTGCTTGAGAGTATAAGAACTCATCAAGTTGTTTTAACAAAATAATCGAGGAGATTATTGATCTTAGATGAAGATCAAATTAAGATTTCAAAAGTTAAGGTTTAACAAGTTTGATTTAACAATTAGCTTCAAGGAAGTTCGAGTTACAAGAGTTTGGTAAAGCAAATCAAGTTGATTTGTACTGAATGGATTTTCAGAGAGGTTATAAGAGATAACATCTCTTCGTCGATTGATACAAGGAATATCTAACGAAATCAATTTGGATTTGAATTAATTGAATGAAGGATTTAGAATTTAAGGAAATGTCATTGGAGTTGATTGGTATCGAAAAGTATGAAAGATAAATCGAATCGGCCGAAGAAAGAACAGAATGTGGGGAATTTCACTCTATCTCGACCGAGATGGAGTGCATCTCGACCGAGATGGATGTATCGACCGAAATGAAGTGTATCTTGACCGATATGAGCATATCGACCGAGATGAGATGCTTCTCGACCGATATGATCATATTGACCTAGATGAAACACATATCGACCAAGATGAATGGGAATTGGCCGTCTCGACCGGGATGAAGTCCATCTCAACCGATATAGCTATATCGACCGAGGTGGCCTTCATCTCGCCCGATATAGCCATTTCGACCAAAATGGAGTCTATATCGGCCGAAACAGAGGCTGCATGCCTTCCGGCGGAAATTCTTATTTTTGGCTCAAACGGTTATCCGGGCTCGTCCAATCGATTTTTAACAACACCAAATGGTTTTCTAACAAGTATAACTAGTCTAGACATGATTTAAACCATCAAAACATGTTGGAATCGAGATTTAACCGCAATATTACCATATTGGACAAATATACCAAAAATGCTCCAAAATCATCACAAATCGATTCCTAGGTCGATATATCGTCTCTAGGCTCATAATATAACATGCTAAACATGCATACATACTCATAAACTCAATATCAAGCCTAGATCATGACATTTATAAACTAGGACATAAACCATAACATGTTCAAATAAACAAAATAGTTAGAGGGAGGTTCGATCTATACCTCTAGGACGCTTATAAGTCCTTGTGAGCTTGATCAACCTTTGATTTCTCTATTTCTCACTTCAAAACAAAAAGGAATAGAAATCTAAGGTTGGAAATGGAAAGGAAACGAAGAGAGGGTTCCGAAAAGGTATAGTTTTACCTTAAAAACTTTTCGCAGGAGCTTTGTCGGAGCTCGCCGGAATTTTGCCGGAGGTTCGCCGGAAATTCTTTGGAGAGAAATATGAGAGAAAGTAAAAGTAAATCTTGTGAATGAAGCCTTCTATTTATAGAAGGGAGGCGAGGGTAATTTCGGAATTACCGAAAGTAGTGGTTGTCATTCGCTTGCCACATCGGTTATTTTAACATCACCTCACGTCAACTCCACATCTCTTCGCGTCATTGCAAGGGAGACCGTTATATTTCGTCTACCCGCGAATATTTATCGATCAATATTATCCCGATATAAAAATGTCGGATCATCAAATAAATTATCGACGTTAATTATTAATTTAATATTTAATTATTCTTCTTGAAATAAGATTGACAATTAAATAAATGCCCCAAAATAATAAATTTCCAAATCAAATCAATCGCATATCTTCGAATTAAATTCGATGACAAAACATAAATTTCGGAAATTCGATAAATACATTTAAAATTTACGAGGGGCGTTACATCCTCCCCCACTACAAAAAAATTTCGTCCCAAAATTTTGCAATTACATGAAAAGCTCGGGGTACTTCTCCTTCATCTTGTCTTCAAGTTCCCACATTGCTTCTTCAGTGCCATGATGCTTCCAAAGAACTTTGACAAGATTGATCTTCTTGTTGCGGAGCTCCTGCGTTTTGAAATCCATGATTGTCTCTGGTCCTTCTTCGTAAGTTAAATCAGGCTGGAGCTGAACTTCATCTTGTTGAATAACGTGTCTTGGATCGTAGATATGCTTCCGCAATTGTGACACGTGGAAGACATTATGAACATTCCCGAAACTCGGTGGCAAAGCCAAACGATATGCTACGGCTCCAATTCTTTCTAGAGTCTCGTAAGGACCAATATATCGAGGTCTAAGCTTACCTCTAGCTCCAAATCGAATAATTCCCTTAGAGGGCGATATCTTCAAAAATACTTTATCTCCGACTTCAAAAGTCAACTCAGTTCGTCTTTTATCAGCGTAAGATTTCTGTCGATCTTGAGCTTCTTTGATTCTAGCACGGATCTGTCGAACAATTTCTATCATCTCAGCGACTGAGTCAGGTCCTAAAACCTTCCGTTCTCCAACTTCATCCCAATACAAGGGAGATCTGCACTTTCTTCCATAAAGTGCTTCATATGGGGCCATTCCAATAGTGGCTTGAAAGCTGTTATTGTATGCAAATTCGATCAATGGTAGAACGGCTTCCCATTTCACCCCTTGGTCTAGAACGACTGTTCTGAGCATATCCTCTAGGGTTTGAATGGTTCTCTCAGTTTGACCATCAGTTTGAGGGTGAAAAGCAGTGCTGAAGTTCAATCGAGTTCCGAGCTCTTTCTGTAAGCTAGTCCATAATCGTGAAGTGAACTTCGCGTCTCAGTCAGAGGTGATCGTCGTTGGCACTCCATGTAGTCGTATGATTTCCTTGACTTAAAGCTGAGCCAACTTATCTGATCCATACGTAATCTGAATCAGCAGAAAATGTGCACTTTTGGTTAAGCGGTCCACAATCACCCAAATAGCAGTGTTCCCTCTTTGAGACTTGGGTAAACCGGTTACAAAATCCATAGCTATTGCATCCCATTTCCATTCAGGAATATCAAGCGGCTGTAACTTTCCATGCGGCCTTTGATACAATGCTTTTACTTGTTGACATGCCAAACATCGTTCTACGAACAGGGCTATGTCTCGCTTCATGCCTTCCCACCAAAATTTAGACTTCAAGTCTTGCTACATCTTTGTACTTCTAGGGTGGGCAGTGTATCGTGTTTCGTGTGCTTCTCTCATGATTTCTTCTTTCAAATCATCAACCTTTGGCACACACAATCTTCCGTCGTACATTATGGCATTATCGGAAGCTTCTTGCAAGTTTGCGGCCTTCTTCTCACGAATCTGAAGTCGTATCTTCTCCAAACCTTCATCCTTTCTTTGTGCTTCCACAATTCTCGTCCTTAGGTCAGGACTTGCCAATAAGGCTGTTGTTCTCTTACTCACCGTCTCTGGTGGTGAAACTACTTCGAGATTCAACTTTTCAAAATCCTTGATCAATTCGTCCTTTTGCGTTATCACAGCACAAGCTTTGGCTGGAGACTTTCTGCTCAACGCATCAGCTACTGAATTAGCTTTTCCTGGATGATAATTAATGATCAAGTCATAGTCCTTCACTAGTTCTAACCATCTTCTTTGCCTCATATTCAGATCTTTTTTCTCAAAGAAATATTTGAGGCTCTTGTGGTCAGTGAAGATTGCACATCTAGCTCCATATAGATGATGTCTCCAAATCTTCAGTGCATGCACAATGGCTGCTAGTTCTAGGTCATGGGTTGGGTAGTTTAATTCATGCGTCCTCAATTGACGTGATGTATATGCAATCACTTTCCCTTCTTGCATCAATACACAACCTAGACCATTCTTGGAGGCATCAGTATACAACTCATAGTCTTTATCTGCTTCTGGTACTGCCAAGACTGGGGCAGTGGTTAAGAGTTCTTTCAAGCGTTGGAAACTCGCTTCGCACTCTTCAGTCCAAGTATACTTAATTCCTTTTCTCAAAAGTTGCGTCATTGGCCTGGCAATTTTGGAAAATCCCTCGATGAATCTGCGATAATATCCTTCCAGTCCAAGAAAACTTCGAACTTCGTTCGGGGTTTTAGGAGCTTCCCACTCCTTCACAGCTTGTATCTTAGCTGGGTCCACTTTAATTCCTTCAGCGGATACTATGTGTCCTAGGAACATCACTTCCTTCAACCAAAATTCACATTTGCTGAATTTAGCGTACAGTCTCTCCTTTCGCAGGGTTCTCAAGACTGTTCTCAAATGTTCTCGATGTTCCTCTTCACTCTTCGAGTAGACAAGGATGTCATCTATGAAGACTAGGATAAAATTATCTAGATATGGATGAAACACACGATTCATAAGATCCATGAATACTGCTGGGGCATTTGTCAATCCAAAAGGCATCACTACAAACTCATAGTGGCCATATCTTGTTCTGAATGCGGTCTAAGGAATATCCGTTGAACGGATCTTGAGCTGATGGTATCCGGACCTGAGGTCGATCTTCAAAAAGACCTTTGCTCCCTTAAGTTGATCAAAGAGATCGTCGATTCTTGGGAGTGGATACTTGTTCTTCAAAGTGAGTTTGTTCAGCTCGCGGTAATCAATGCACATGCGCATAGACCCATCTTTCTTCTTCACAAAAAGAACAGGCGCTCCCCAAGGTGATGCACTGGGTCGGATGAATCCCAAATCTAGCAATTCTTGCAATTGCACCTTCAACTCTTGCAGTTCCTTGGGGGACATTCTATACGGAGATTTTGAAATAGGAGCTGCACCTGGTTCAAGGTCAATAACAAATTCTAATTGCCTATCTGGCGGTAATCCAGGTAGCTCATCGGGAAAAACATCTTCGAATTCCCTTACGACTTCAACATCACTGGCAGTAATGTTCTTCTTGGCATCCTCATTGAGATACACAAGGAAAGCTTGACTATCCTTTATGCTGGCCAATCGGTATGCTTGCATGACAGAAATTAGGGGAATCCTTGTTCCCTTCCGAACTCTATGCAAGTACACTGGTTCTCTTCCAGCTTTCTCAAAAGATATAATCCTATCCTTGCATCGGATGGTGGCTTGGTTTTCTTCCAACCAGTCCATTCCTAGAATTACGTCCATATCTTTCATTTGTAGGACGTTTAAACCGTTGGCTTTTAGAATACATGTTCCAAAAGAGATTTCTAGGGTCGGGCAAACAAGGTTCGAGAGAGTTGATCCACCGGTCGGGGTGATTACACACAAATCGTTCTTAGTTCTCTCAATACTAAGCCCTAGGTTCTGGATACAATCTTCAGATATGAATGAATGTGATGCGCCAGTATCAAAAAGCACAATGATCGGTGACTGGTTTACTAGTCCCATACCTGTCAGGTTTCCCTAATCTTCCTTCTCCTTCGGCTGATCGAGAGCGTAGGCTCTTCCCTGACGTGCTGGCTGCTGAGCTGGCTGATATTGATTTTGCTGTTGTTGCGGTTGTGGCTGCTGAGACACCTGCTGAATCGGCCTGGCTTGAATAGCGCGATTGCGGTTGTTCTTGGGTTTTTGCTAGCCTTGCAGTGCTCGTAGTTGAGTATTGCCTTGCCGCTGATTCTGGAAATCTTGGCGATTGTTACCCTGGCGACACTGTGACGAATAGTGTCCCATCTTCCCGCAGTTGTAGCAGTTAGCACGAAGTGCAGCGCATTCTTCCGGGTGGTCTCTTCCACAGCGGTTGCAGCGTTTGACAGCATAGTTCCCTTGGCGGTTGTTTCCTTGATTCTGAAAGTTCCTCGGATTATCAGCTGGATTGTTGCGAAAATTCTGGCTGCCCTGCCAGTTTCTCCTTTGTCCGGTTGCCGGGGTCTGTGGAACATCGTCCTGCTTTCTTTTTGTCCCTGATCCAGTGGGTTGCTCTTGTTTGTTGGCCAAGAGAGCAGCTCACAGTCCATTCTTTAGTGCTGCTTCGATGTTCAAGGCTCGCTGCAGTGCGTCGGTATAATCTAGACCAGTTAAGCAAGCAAGAGAAGCTTGGATGTCTGTTTTCAGTCCAGACATGAATTGAAGCGCCTTCTTCTGCTCGGTGTTCACCGCGTCCGGAGCATACTTCGACAGGCTATTGAACATCCGGTCATATTCTATTACAGACATTTCTCCTTGCACAAGGCGGTGAAATTCCGCTTGTTTCTGGACTCGGTACGTCAGAGGGATGTACTTGGTGTAGAATTCGGTCTTAAATTGATCCCAAGTTAGGGCATCTTCTTGCTCAGGAGTGAGCGTCTTCATATGGGTATCCCACCAATGTTCGGATTTTTCAGTCAGTTGGAAAGAAATGCACTGGACCTTCTCTCGGTAGGTCCATTCAAGTATCCTGAAGATCCTTTCCATGGACTTTATCCATGTTTCAGCTTTAGGTAGATCTTCGGTTCTGTCTAGCAGCGGAGGATTCTGTCGGGTAAAGATCTCCCCGATTCTTCTAGGCTCGGTGGGTGGTGGTTGCATTTCTTCGTTATAGTGCTCCCAATTTTGTTCTGGATGGGGTCCTTCGCCATGGTTTGGATTCGGTCCCTCTGGGTTTACTTGAGGTTGGCCTCTTCCACGGCCTCGTCCTCGGCCTCGGCCTCGGCCTCTTGCAGGGGCTTCTCTAGGCGGCATCCTGCAAAGTAAATAGTCATTAAAAAGGGTATTCAGGACCCTAAATACGCACAATGCATATTAAAAAAAAATCCTTTTAAGGATTGCGACAAGAAACAACAATTGATAAATACAAATTTAAACAAGGTAGGTTGTCCCACAATTTAGGGTTAACAGTCCCTTGAGGGACAGTATTCCCTTCAATACTTGGCATTGGCCCATGTACACAATTCTCCACAAGGATAAGAAAATTTGATATTAAGACGGAAAACATTTAAACATAACAACATGATATATATATCCAAAATGCCCGGAAAATGGGCGGTAGCATTTCCATTAGAAATCTTGGGGTTGTCGCGCTTGAAAATTAGCTTCCCGCTACCAAGGTTACAACCTTTGTCTTCTCCCATGGGAGGCATCCTACTTACTATTACAACGATTACATTTGAATAATTAGGAATGGGTCCAACATGGTACCCAACAATCACACATCCTACAGTTACAACAGTTAGTTATCACATGTATGCATCTAGTAGTCCAGGCAAGGCTGGAAGTCAGTAGTCATCATCCGATGAGTCGAACATCCCATCGTCGGAGCAGTCAATGATCTCAGGGGAGGTAGGAAGTTCCTCGGGGTCTTCTTCTTCATCAACGTTCCAGGGCTCGTCACCCCATTCTTGCTGCCACTGTTGCTGCCAGTTGGCAGCCATCCACTCGAAAGCCATCGGAACAAGTCCACAATTCCCTTCCTCAGCCATGTTCTGCTCGTTTCCATCTCCTTGATCGTCTCCTTCCTCATCACTCTCATCGTCTTCTTCTTCTTCATTCTCTTATGGATCCTCCTTATCTTCCTCATCCTCAGCTTCATCGGACTCTTCTTCATCTCCCTCAGGATCGAGGTATTGGTCTCCAAGTCTGTCCCGCATTTCCTGTCTCCATGCAGCCGGTATAGGGCGATCCAAGTCGGGATTCTGAGAATCATCAGAGTCATCCTCATCGGGATAGCCGGGATAGTGGCTGGCGTCTAATTCCTCATCACTCGGTCCAAGCGATGGATTTTCTTCAGGATCCTCTTCTGAGTCAGACTCGCTTCCTTCTTCAGACACCGGTATTGGGGCTCGTGAAGATCCGGCTTCGTGATCATGTGCCCGTGGGCTAGGAGGAGGGCTTCTGAATGATGCCTTTTGTGCACGGATAAGGGCTATGAACCATTCCAAATCAGATTCGTCAGCAAGGGAGTCATCGAGGAAGTCTCGGTAGTTAGCTTGCGCCCAAGATTGCCGGTGAGGCGGCAGCAGTTCCACCAAGCGGCGGAGTCCTTCAGTACGGGTTACTCCATGAGGGTGTGCATCTGCCCAGAACTTGTAGAAGTCAGTGAGAAATCGGTTCAGAGAGTCGCCACGGCATATTTTGTAACTTCGGAAGTAGCTAACACTACGTTCTCTTGAGGCGTTGATTGGTAGAGGTTTGCGACGAGTAAAGAAAGGCTTGGCCATCTGCGAGTAGGTAAAGTCAAAGGAGTCAATAGGTTAGGCAAAAATATAAATAATAGATTGCGCAAATTTAAAGGTTAGCGTAGCGAAAGTAACGCGATTATAAAGGTAATACTTCTATGTTCGACTACGGCGCATAAGAATCCTATCTTAGTACATGCTTGATCTAAGTCTCTCGCGAAGGTAAACTAACACATGGTCCCTAAAAGCATCTAAATTCTCTAATAAGGCCTTTATAATGCATTCGTAATGCATATGGAAAACTTTCATGAAAATGTAACAATTTATGCAGTAAAAACCTTTGATGATTAGAATGCAACTATTTATGCATTGGAAATCTTCATGAACTTTGATAAAAGAGATGCAACAATGCATGCATAAAAACTTTCATATTTCAAAAGAAGGCTTGCGTTTTAAACTTTGATGCAATAATTTATGCAAGATTCTTTTCTTGATGCGGCGCCGAGTACGAGTGCAGGAGCTGGAGCTAGTAAGGACATTTCTGACTTATTTAGTAGGTGGAGGCCTCGAAACAAGGAGGACCTCGGTTCAGAGCGAATAGAAAAATTTTCAAACCTGGCTCTGATACCACTTTGTCACGCCCCGATTTATAAACAAGACTTAAATAAGAGAAATGAGGCACATCGGGTACGAGACTTGCACTTGAGATATCAATTAACAGGAAGAATTTAAGCAAATGAGAAAGAATCACCACGCTTATCCCAAGTTAAGCAAAAGATATTAAATGGGTGCCTCCTCAAGAAGAGATCGTAGCTTCTTGAGTAACCAAATATCAGAGTATTTATCATGTCATCAAAAGGTTAGCAAAAGATAAAGAGTTTCAACAGCGGAAAGTTATCAATGAAGTATGTATATGAAGATACATACTTCAGTATCTAACTATTACAAAAAGAATCTTCAGCTCCACTTCGACTGCTGCCTCGTACTCTGGTTCCAAAAGCTTCTTTTAACCTGCACATTTTAGAAATAATGCGAGGGGCTAAGTACAAATTGTACTTAGTGAACACATGCCCGAAAACATACATACATATAAGTTTGTCATGCCTTTTTAATCGGGTCGCACGTGGGGTTTTAAGTTTGAAATCCTCCCATTGCACCAAAACATTTCATGAATGAGCATGCTCCTTTTTACTTTGTTAAACTATCTGCAAATGAATATGTGACTGGGAGGTGGCCACCTACCACAGTCACGATGCTAGTCCGAGTAGGGCATGACCCTTAACATGTCAGCATCATAGTGCACTAACCCATGGTATCTCTTTCACTACCTGGTTACGATTGATAAGACTCGCAATACGCAGAGTCAACATCCACGTTGAATACGTTTGATGTTCTTCTCTGAGTGGGGTTACCCCACTGAGAGGACAGATAGCAACACAAAATAGTAGGCAATGACAAAGCAGTTTAAAACAAAACATTTCACTTCATGCTTGATATGCTTTGAAAAGAAAACATCATTTTTGTATTTTTAATTTGGCCCACTATATGGGGGTAAAAGAAAGCCCACCTTGAGTAGGTGCGGTTACGTGATTGGTTGTTTTAGCAATTGATCTTCTCCTTCCCCTTTCCTATTACATAAGGAATACGAGTAAATCCTCAAGGGATAACAGATTATTTAAAATCTAACTCATCAATTAATTCTAGACTCTTAATCGATCTTGGACTTCTCAAGTTTGAGCCATCGGATAAGGATATGGAAGAATGATTTTGGCAATTTAGTTTGACGAACAAGATAGTCAAACATTACTTCAATAGCTCGTGGTTCAACATCGAGCATTAATTCAAGGAACATGAATAATAATTCAATTTGATTGATCAAAACAAATGACTTCGTCTAGTGACTAAGCACTTTCAAGAGTTTAAGATTGAAAGAAGTTTCATTGTGAATCATCGTACATTGCTTGAGTGTATAAGAACTCATCAAGTTGTTTTAACGAAATAATTGAGGAGATTATTGATCTTAGATGAAGATCAAATTAAGATTTCAAAAGTTAAGGTTTAACAAGTTTGATTTAACAATAAGCTTCAAGGAAGTTCGAGTTACAAGAGTTTGGTCAAGCAAATCAAGTTGATTTGTACCGAATGGATTTTCAGAGAGGTTATAAGAGATAACATCTCTTCGTCGATTGATACAAGGAATATCAAACGAAATCAATTTGGATTTGAATTAATTGAATGGAGGATTTAGAATTTAAGGAAATGTCATTGGAGTTGATTGGTATGAAGGGTATCGAAAAGTATGAAAGATAAATCGAATCGGCCGAAGAAAGAACAAAATGTGGGGAATTTCACTCTGTCTCGACCGAGATGGAGTGCATCTCGACCGAGATGGATGTATCGACCAAAATGAAGTGTATCTCAACCGATATGAGCATATCGACCGAGATGAGATGCATCTCGACCGATATGATCATATCGATCGAGATGAAACACATATCGACCAAGATGAATGTGAATTGGCCGTCTAGACCGGGATGAAGTCCATCTCGACCGATATAGCTATATCGACCGAGGTGGCCTTCATCTCGCCCAATATAGCCATTTCGACCGAAATGGAGTCTATATCGGCCAAAACAGAGGCTGCATGCCTTCCGGCGAAAATTCTAGTTTTTGGCTCAAACGGTTATCCGGGCTCATCCAATCAATTTCTAACAACACCAAATGGTTTTCTAACAAGTATAACGAGTCTAGACATGATTTAAACCATCAAAACATGTTGGAATCGAGATTTAACCGCAATATTACCATATTGGACAAATATACCAAAAATGCTCCAAAATCATCACAAATCGATTCCTAGGTCGATGTATCGTCTTTAGGCTCATAATATAACATGCTAAACATGCATACGTACTCATAAACTCAATATCAAGCCTAGATCATGACATTTATAAACTAGGGCATAAACCATAACTTGTTCAAATCAACAAAATAGTTAGAGGGAGGTTCGATCTATACCTCTAGGACGCTTATAAGTCCTTGTGAGCTTGATCAACCTTTGATTTCTCTATTTCTCACTTCAAAACAAAAAGGAATAGAAATCTAAGGTTGGAAATGGAAAGGAAATGAAGAGAGGGTTCCGAAAAGGTATAGTTTTACCTTAAAAACTTCTCGCCGGAGCTTCGTCGGAGCTCGCCGGAGGTTCGCCGGAAATTCTTTGGAAAGAAATATGAGAGAAAGTGAAAGTAAATCTTGTGAGTGAAGCCTTCTATTTATAGAAGGGAGGCGAGGGTAATTTCGGAATTACCGAAAGTCAAAAAGGTTAAAGTGGTTATCATTCGCTTGTCACATCGGTTATTTTAACATCACCTCACGTCAACTCCACATCTCTTCGCGTCATTGCACGGGAGACCGTTATATTTCGTCTACCCGCGAATATTTATCAATCGATATTATCCCGATATGAAAATGTCGGGTCATCAAATAAATTATCGACGTTAATTATTAATTTAATATTTAATTATTCTTCTTGTAATAACATTGGCAATTAAATAAATGCCCCAAAATAATAAATTTCCAAATCAAATCAATTGCATATCTTCGAATTAAATTCGATGACAAAACATAAATTTCGGAAATTCGATAAATACATTTAAAATTTACGAGGGGCGTTACATCTCTAATCCTCTTCTCTACGCACCATCAAAGTAGAAACATTATAGAACAAAAGGAAGAGAGAGAAATAAATAAAGGTTGGAGAAATCAAAAGAGTATTAAAGAAGCTTCTTGAAGTTGTAACTATGGATCAAGGTATTTATAATGTCCTTCTTATCTAATTCTTTATGTTGGATGAATCATATAAATGAAAGATCCTAGAAAATTAAATTAGGCTAACAATTGGTATCAAAGCATGTGTTGTCAATTTATATGATTCTCCATGTTAAAATAAAATAATAGATAAGTTTTATCAAATTTAATAAAGAATTAAAGCATGCTAAATTTGATAAAATTTATTAGCATATCACTGATACATGCTTTTAAAGTTATGAATATGATTTAGAGAATGACATGATTATGCTTATTACTAATACTTGCTTCTTATGTCATTATGATATGATCATAATCATATGATTTTATAATACTTCCGCCATTATGTTTAAATGTTTAAAAATTTATGATCATGATAATATTTATCATAATTAATGAATTAAATATTTATAGTAACAATCATGCTAATTGCTCGCCAAAGTGGGCTGGCTTGAAAGTTATAAAATATTTAGTTATAAAAAGTTCAATAGTTCTTATTTGCCAATAACTGAGTTAGAACAATTGAGATCATTATTTATAATACTAGGAGATCAACCAAAGGTGGATCATTGCTTATAATTAATGACAATTAAAGGGATAAATCTTTATGTTGAGTAAATATTATTTGTTGTCCAAAGATAACATATATGTTTTACTTGTACGTATTTGATTATCTGTTATGGCTTTTGTATATAAAAATATATACCTTATTTTGGCACCATTCTTGAAATATTTTATGTTTAAGTATAGCCCAAATGTTAACTTAAATATATATTTAAGGTTATAATCTAGTTTGAATCATTTAAGGTTTACTCATAGCATTTACGTATGATCATGTGAAATGTTTGCATTTGCTTTTAGTGTAGTAGCTTTGGGTAATGACCTTATTAAGTTTAGTGGGCAAAATTATAATAATTGGGCATAATAAGTAAACTTTCATCTTGGTGTTATAGGTCTGGACTTAACAATAGTCACAGCTGAAATACCTATAAGTATTGTCACCAGTACAAATATTGTCAAGTCTTTATATGACTTGGGAAAAGCCTAATCGATAAAGTTTATACTTATTGAAAATAACTATGACTGAAAATGTTAAGCCAACTATCCTTAAGACAAACAATGCAAGAGAATTTATTAAAGACCACTCCCAATCGAACATTGCTAATAAGCCCGTTTGTTGGAAATCTCATGAGTGAGCTGACAATCAAAGAAATTTGATTGTTCACAATCTATTCATGATTATGTCAAATCTAGCTATAAATCTGAAATCAATAGCCATGGATGTGAGTGAGACCTTTCTTGTAAAGTTCATCTGCAATTCAATTCCTATTCAGTTTGGTCAGTTTCAGGTGAATAATAATACCTCATAGAAAATCAAGACCTTCAAGAATTAAGGGCATGCTAACTCAGAAAGAAATGAGATAAATGAAAATTAAAGTTCACTATATCCATCTTATATTTCATGAAAGAGCTAGTACCAACAAATTTAAGAATGACATGAAAAATAAAACGAAGGATAGAGCCTCATTGAAAATAGATAAGGGAATAATTCATAAAGAGCTCAAATGTCACTTTTGAAAAGAAAGACTAGGTTCAGAAGGAAATATGTACATTATGTTTCAGTATACTATGAATCAAATCTTATTAAAGTACCTAATAAAGCTTTGGTGGTTATATCTGGGGAAACACTTATGATTCACATATTATGTATGGATTCCTTTCGATCCAGCCTATAAACAAGAATGATAAATTTTGTTTATAGATAGCAGAATGATGGCACGAATAGAGGGAATTGAGACTTATAGATTGATCTTAGACACTGGATGTTGTCTAAATCTTGTAAAGTATCTTTATGTTCCCTGATTGTGCTGTAAATCTAGTTTCTGTTGGAAAGTTGGATGATGAATGTTATAGTTTTAAGATTGATAATAATGTTTCATTATATAAACAAATGTACTATTATGGTTCAGGTACATTAATAGATTGTTTATATCGTTTCAATCTTAATGCTACTTTTGTTGAATCCTTGTTCCATGTTGAACATACTAATGAAAATAAACAAAGTGCACATAATGAACATTCTGCTTTCTTATGGCATCAAAAATTGGGTCATATATCCAAAGAAAGAATAATGAGGTTAACAAAAGATGAAATCTTACCTCATTTTACTGACTAGAATGTTTGTATAGACTGCATTAAAAAAAAACAAAGTAGACAAATATTAAAGAACCCAGCTATGAGAAGCAGTGAGCTCTTGGAATTAATACACACAAATATTTGTGGTCCTTTTGATATTCCAACTTGGGGAAATGAAATATATTTATCACTTTTATTGATAATTACTCATGGTATTGTTACTTATATCTACTTCATGAAAAGTCTCAGTCAGTGGACATTCTAGAGGTGTTCATTAATGAGGTAGAAAGACAGTTAGATAAAAAGATAAAAGTTGTGAGATCACATAGAGGTGGTGAATATTATGGAAGAGTTAATGAAAGTGGACAATGTCCAGGTCCATTTCACAAAACTCCTTGAAAGTCGTGGCATCTGTGCAAAATATACAATGCCCAATGCACCACAACAAAATGGTGTAGCAGAAAGGCGGAACCTTACTCTTATGGATATGGTTAGGAGTATGTTAAGTCATAGTACTGTACCTTTGTTTTTGTGGATGCATGCATAAAAGATGGTTGCGTATTTGCTTAACAGGGTTCCTAGTAAGGCAATTTCTAAGACTTCTTACGAATTATGGATAAGAAGGAAACCTAGTTTAAAGCACCTACACGTTTGGGGTTGCCCAACAGAAGTTAAGATATACAATCCACATGAAAAGAAACTCAATGTAAGAACCATCAGTGGTTATTTCATTGGGTATCCTGAAAAATTAAAAGGGTATAGATTTTATTGTTCTAACCGTAGTACAAGAATAGTTGAGTCTGGTAGTGCTCGGTTCATTGAAAATTGAAACATTAGTGGGAGTGAAGAATTGCGAGATGTGGAAATTAAAGAAAAGCTAATAGACAGTTCTACATCAAAAACCTTCTCCTCATATTGTTGTTCCTGTTGACATATCAAATAATAATAACTTATTGGAACAACAAATCAATGTTCAAAACTCACATAACGAAAATGTAACTGAGTCAAATAACAATACTCAAGTCATAGATGAACAAGTGGTACCGCAAGAAATAGCATTAAAGAGATCTGAAAGACAAAGAAAATCAGCAATTTCAGATGACTATGTCATTTACTCACTTGAACATGAATGTGACTTAAGCATTGATAAAGATCCAGTCTCATTTAAACAAGTCATTCAATGTGATGATTCTGAAAAGTGACTCAATGCTATGAAAGAAGAGTTAAAATCTATGAATGATAATAAAGTTTGGGAACTAGTACAGTTGCCTAGGGGTTCAAGACAAGTTGGTTGTAAATGAGTTTTCAAAACCAAACGAGACTCCAAATGCAATATCAAACGTTATAAAGCCAGACTTGTTGCTAAAGGTTTTACTCAAAAAGATGACATTGACTATAAAGAGACATTTTCTCCAGTTTCAAAAAAGGACTCTTTAAGAATTATTTTGGCTTTGGTGGTCCATTATGAAATGGAGCTTCACCAAATGGATGTCAAAATTGTCTTTCTGAATGGAGATTTGGACGAAGAAATTTATATGGACCAATTAGATGGTTTCCTAGCCATAGGAAAGGAAAAACTTGTGTAAATTAAGGAAGTCAATATATAGATTGAAACAAGCATCCTCACATTGGTATCGTAAGTTTAATGATATCATTTAATTATTATTGTTTTATAGAGAACACTGTTGATCGGTGTATCAATGTATCTATATGAAGGTCAGTGGGAGCAAGTTCATTTTCCTTGTTCCATATGTTGATGACATCCTTCTAGTCGTTAATGATAAGGGTTTGTAACATGATGTGAAGAAACATCTCTCTCAGAATTTTGAAATGAAAAATATGGGAGAAGCATCCTATGTGATTGAAATAAAAAAATTTCATTATGCATCATAAGAATGATTAAGGTTATCCCAGAAAAGTTATATTAGTAAGATTCTAGAGAAGTTTAAAATGGTAAAGTACTCTTCATTGATACTTCTAATTCACAAAGCGGACATAATTATTGAAATACAATGTCCTTAAGGGAATGATTTAGAACTAATGGAAATTGAAGATATTTCCTATTCTTCAGTGATTAGGAGTCAGATGTTTGCCAAATTATGTATTTGGCTAAATGATGGTATTAAAGTGTGAATGATAGGTTGACACCAAAATAATATGGATTAGACTATTAGAAAAACCGCAAAGAGTATCTTTGGTAATTACAAGGCACCAAGGATTACATGATCATGAATAGAAGATCTAGTGATTCTCAAGTCATAGATCGTTTGGATTCAAACTATGTTAGACATGTGGATATAAGGAAATCTACTTTTAATTATATGTTCGTGTAGCATGCTTTGAGGATACAGTTGATGGAATGCGTTGCAGAATTTGACTCAGGTCTCAGTATTGTTAACATTATAAAGAGATCACTGAGAATGTATTGTGATGATTCTGCAAGAATCTTCTTCTCTTAAACGATGAGTGAAATACATGTTAGGAAGAAGTGCAAAAACATAAAGTATCATTGAGCACAAATGTCCACTAATGATAGCGGATCTGCTTACTAAAGGATTATTGCCCAAACTATTAATTGGCTATTGAAAGAAAGGGTATAATAGACAAGTCCTTGTTGGCATGATATTAAAGTATGTGTATACACAAATAATGCATTGCTTATAAGCAAAATGATACTTCTGAATTCAATTTAAGTTATATTTTTGCTTAATTGTTAGTTATCTCACATTACGTAGTATACATGATTGTTTTAGTGAGATAATATAAATGTTCCCTGAAAGGAGAAAATCTAAATTGGATTAATTTTGTGATACATGGAAGGAATCATGTCGACAAATTGATTTTGTGACCGCCATGATCCGAATTAATTTAATTTATTAAAGATAATGATTTGAAAGAGTCAATGAAAGGTGCACAATTATGATTAATGATTCTTCAATTCATTATATGGGCCAAGTGAGAGATTGTTAGATTATTTTTATAATAATCATATAATGGTCCATATAATTAAAGAAATGACTCTATATTAATTTACTTAAGATGATGGCTATTAAATATTAAAGAAATAGAGTTATGGGTTTTAATTCCCTTCTCTCTCCCTTTAAATGAATAATCTTATTTTATTAAATGTTGTATCTTATTGTGTAATACATTACAACATTTAGAATAAAATAAATTGACACAATCTTTGAGGATTGAAATGAAGAGTTGCATCATTTCATATAAAAGAATAAAATAATTAAAGATTAAATGAAAGGATGCAACTCTTGGAGACAAAAGTGAAATATTGTGTCCTTTTGTAAATGACACAACATATGAAATCTATCACTATAAATAGAGATCTCTAATCCTCTTCTCTACGCACCATCAAAGTAGAAACATTATAGAACAAAAGGAAGAGAGAGAAATAAATAAAGGTTGGAGAAATCAAAAGAGTACACTACAAAAAAAACTACGTGTAGTGACAATAATGTCAGTGACATTTAAATTTTTGTGGCTAAAAACACATTTTTAGCAACAATTATGTATTTTGTCACAAAAAATGCAATTTGTGACAATTTAATTAGTTGCGGATATTTATTGTCACTAAAGCTAGTGGCAATAATATTTTTGTGACTAAACATATATTTATAGCAACAATAAATTCTTTTGTCATAGCAAATATGAGTTGTGACAATTTTATTAGTTGCGAATATTTATTGTCACTAAAGTTAGTGACAATAATATTTTTGTTACTAAATATATATCTACTGCAACAATAAATTTTCTTGTCACAAAAAATATAATTTGTAATAATTTCATAAGTTGTCAATATTTATTGTCACTAATATTTTTGACAATAAATATTTTGTAACTAAAAATACTATTTTAGCTACAATTAATTTTTTCATCACAATATTTTTCAATTTGTGACAATTTCATATGTTGTTAGTATTTACCGTCACTAAAGTCAGTGACAATAATTTATTTTGTTGCTAAATAAATTTATAGTGACAGTAACCAAATTTATCACAATAAATAATAAATAGTGATAATTTAATATATTATAACTGAATTTGACAATAATAATATTTTTATTATGTTTTAATAAAATTTCAAAATTTAATAAACTCCACTAGTTCATTAGTAATAATTTTTATAAGCCATCAATTTGCTTTTGGTTACGTATTATCTAAAACTTTTAAATTTTATGAAATTCTATTATATACTTCCAAATATATGAAATTATATCCTACATTATGTTTTATTAAGTAATTTGATCCCCACCCACTTAACACTGTTAAGATTTTATTACATTTTTGGTTAAGACTATTATGATATTTACCCATATTAAACAAAATTCTTGATGTGGCAATTAAATAATAATTGAATATTGACTTTATATATTAAAGTAATTAAATTATATAAATATTTGTATATAAGTAATAAATATTAATAAAAAATTACATTTAAAAACATTTAAAATATGATTAAAGATTATGTTACTATATTAAAAATTATTCTATTTAAAGGTGATAAGATTCAAACTGTGTAATTAAGCTAAAATTCAGATTGAATTAAAATTTTAATCATGTATTTAAATAAAAACACACAATTAATTAAGATTATTGAATTTTTAATGAGTTAATTATTTATTCAAAATATAAAATAATGTGTAAATTTAAATTGTTTAGTTAAATTATAATTTTAATTACATAAATATGAAAAATTTATGTTTAATATAAATTAAAATCTTACGTTATAAATTTTTTTTATTAAAACTTATTTTTTATTCAAATTTAATTATTAGTAATCTTATAAATTAAAAAACTACTATCACTTCGACAAATACTAAATAATGAAGTAAAAGTGAATATTGTGTAGTAGTTTTTTAATATAAAACTGTATAAAACTTCATTTTATCAATATTTACATTTTACTTTTATTTTTAGAATTCTCTGATGTGGTAGTAATTTTTAATTTATAAGTTTGTCAAGATTTAAAATTATAAAGAGTAATAGATTCCATAAATTTATTAAGTTTAGATAGATAGACACTATTACCTTACATATATTAACTATCCAAAATATTAATAATTAATCACTTGGTGCAGTGGATAGATATAAAGGATTAAATTAAGAGGTAAAAGGTTCGAATCCTGTTGGAAGCACTAAATATTAATTTTTTATATGAGTATGTGCAGGGCACTTGATTATTCATAGGTGCGGTGCGGTGCGATGTTGGCTCGGTGGTCCTAATTGCTCGTGGTGCGGCACGATGTCGGTGGATTCAGTCGATGGTTGGTTGTGGCTCGGTGGTGGTAGGCTAGATGCAGTTCAATGGTTGGGTGTGGTGCGGTTGGTTAGTTGTGGCTTGATGTTGGAGGGTTAGGTGCGATGCAACGGTTGGGTGCGGTTCAAGGCATTGCGGCTCAGTGGTGGCTCGACCGACGGTTAGGTACGGTGTAGGTGGGTTCAGATGATCTGGTCAACTATGGCTAGGTATTTTAGTGACGATAATTTTTGCTACTAAATTCGAAGTTTTTGTGATAATTAGTGTTGTGGCTAAAAGGTGTTTATTTAGTGACAACACTTATGTGTAACTATATAATGATATTTTAGTGACGACAAATTATGCTACTATATTATAAAGTTTTAGTGATAATTATTATAGTGGCTAAAGCATGTTTATTTAGTGACAACACATCTGTGCGACTATATCATGACATTTTAGTGACGATTAAAGTTTGTAACTAATTAATAGTGAATTAGTGATGAAAATTGGAGTCACAATAAAATAGATCAATAGTGACGACTATTGTAGTTCGTCGCTAAACCCTTTAGCCACTATTCAGTAGCCACGACATAGCGACGACACACAATATTGTCACTAAGATGCTACAGTGACAAAATTCATATTTATAGTGATAATTTTTGTCGCCATTATAGACCATTTTTTTTGTAGTGGTATTAAAGAAGCTTCTTGAAGTTGTAACTATGGATCAAGGTATTTATAATGTCCTTCTTATCTAATTATTTATGTTGGATGAATCATATAAATGAAAGATCCTAGAAAATTAAATTAGGCTAACATTAAAAACATACATGTAAAAAATCTCTATGAGCCTCCAATGGAAGCATAAAATTTTTTTGTCTGAGATTAAAAAATCACAAAGTTCGAGATAAATATTTGAATTTTATAAGAATCAAAATTTTTTTTGGCCATTTTTGAACCCAATTGCAAAAGCCTAAAAATGAAACTCTAGTTCATCTCCCACCCTCAGTCATTTATGTTCTGAATTGGTGCCGCAATCACCCGGAACTACCACTGCCGCCAGAAAATCAACACGAGGAATCCATATATGTGATTGAGGTTTTAAGTAGATGATTGGAAAAAGGGTAAGATGGTGGCAACCAATTAATTCAGTTGGCGTAAATTGGTAAAGTATATATTATGTTGAATGTTGTTGAAGGTGGAGATGGCCGGAGCAGATGAGTTAAATTCTTATAAAAGAACATATAATTTCGCTCAATAAAATTCGTATCTTGATATTATTAAAGAAGCCTTCTACATAATGTAGAGATGCAAGGCCGGTACGCTTTATTTTGGTTTTTTGCAAGATTGGAGCTGTAGGGAAATAATAATTTGTATTTCACTCAATGGAATAATGATGTACAACAAGGTTTATATAGTACAAACAAACCAAATCTAACTAGGAATAGGAAATCTAAGATATACTAGGAATAGGAAATCTAAGATATACATAATCTTGATGAACAAGAATATATAAGATATATCTAAATATAAAGAATATCTTAACACCCCCCCCCGCAAGCAAAGACGGAGATAGTCGAAGCTTGGAAATGAAGTATTCGAATAGGGGACGAGATATACTCTTTGTGAAGCTGTCGGCTACTTGATCTTCAGATGGAACGAATTTCGTCTGAAGCTTTCGACTTTCAATCAACTCACGGACGAAATGATAGTCTATATCAATGTGCTTAGCCCTCTTGTGAGATACCGGATTCTATGTTAGGAAGAGGGCACTCGCATTGTCCGAGAATATGGTTGGCGGCGAGGGCAACTCGACCTTAAGTTCACGGAGAAGATTCGATATCCAAATAATTTCCGCAGCCGTGTTCGCTATTGCCCTGTACTCAGATTCACAACTCGATCGGGAAACTGTAGGCTGCTTTTTGGCGCTCCAAGAGATTAAGTTAGGGCCTAAGAAAATTGAATACCCATATGTAGAGCGGCGTGTGTCTGGACATCTTGCCCAATCAGCATCAGAATAAGCTATCAAGGAGGACGAACCCGGAGTGAAGGTTAGACCATAACGGACGGTACCTTTTACATAGCGAAGCATACGCTTTAAAGCCTTAAAGTGCTTGACTGTTGGTGACTGTTGGAATTGACTCATAGTGTTGACGGAGTAGGCGAGGTCTGGACGGGTGATCGTGAGGTATTGAAGAGCACCCAATAAGGACCGATACAGGGTTGGATCTTCGAACGGTGCACCATCTTTTTCGAAGGTAATGCCCGGGGCCAATGGAGTAGATACGGGTTTAATATCCGTCATGTTCGCACGTTTCAGAATATCAAGAGCATATTTGGACTGTGTAAGATAGAGGCCCGATTTACTGTGATGTGCTTCAAGACCGAGAAAATAGCTGAGCTTACCCAAATATTTAGTGCTGAACTCGTTGTCGAGGCGAGTCATGAGAGCAGAAATCCGTGAGGAGTTGTTTCCTGTAATAATAATGTCATCCACATAAACCAAGAGATAGATGATGTCCGAATTCTTGTGAAAAATGAATAAGGAAGTATCAGAGGTGCTGTAGAGAAAACCCATGGAGAGAATGACGCTTCGGAAACGCTGGTACCACGCCAATGGGGCTTGCCGAAGACCTTAAATAGCCTTTTGTAGGTGACATACATGAGTAGGATGGCGAGAATCTGTGAACCCAGGAGGCTGTTCCATGAATACTGGCACATCCAAAATATCATTTAAGAAGGCATTCCTGACATCTAATTGATGAAGAGTCCAGGAATGCATAACGGCGATGGCGATGATGATCCGAACTGTAGAGGCTTTCACAACTGGACTGAAGGTGTGAGTGAAATCATACCCAGGGATCTGGCTAAACCCTTGAGCTACTAAGCGATCTTTGTAGCGATCGACAGAGCCACCGGCGCGGAGCTTGGTGCGATATACCCACTTGGAGCCGACAATGTTGGTGTGCGGCGGTCGGGGAACTAGCATCCAAGTGCGGTTCTCGTGAAGAGCTTTTAATTCCTCGAGCATAGCATCACTCCATTGAGGAACATTTAAGGCTGACTTAATTCCATGAGGCTCCGGTAAAGCTGTAGAAGCAGTATAAACATAAACCAAATTTAAATCAATTGGATACCGGGGTTTGAAAATACCTGCTTTGGCACGCGTTTGCACGGGGTGATGATTCTCCGGGATCTTGGGAGGAGGAGGATGTTCGACGGGTGGGGAATTTGGACGGTCTGGAATTTGATTTGGAGGTGGATTTTCGACATGGTTTGGTGCGGCAGGCTGGGGCGTGGGAGCTGCGTGTGTCATATGGTCGAGTGGACACAGAGTGCATAGCAATGGAGAAGGAGACGAGGACGACGAAGTGGAAGAAGGGGAGTTCGAGCAAACCCTAGGGTCGTCATTAAAGTAAGACGTAAGCTCAAGTCTAGATAAAGGTGTGGACTCGGCGTTACGGGAGAAGGGAAAACAAGATTCGTCGAAGGTGGCGTGTGGAGTAGTATATATCCGGTAAGTAGTGGGGTCGAGGCAACGAAAACCCTTGTGATTTGGACTATATCCTATAAAGACTCAGGGAAGGCTACGAGGTTGGAGTTTGTGTTCTGTATATTCACGGAGGCAAGGATAGACACGACAACCAAAGGTGCGGAAGGAGGTAAATGAGGGCGACGCTTTGTATAGTAGGTCGAAGGGCGATTGATCGGCTACTATAGAGGATGGGAGTCGATATATTATATGAACTGCCGTGCTAAAGGCCTCGACCCATAGAGAGAGAGGTGAGGATAAGTGAAAAAGGAGAGAAAGTCCCATCTCAGTTATATGCCTATGTTTTCGTTCGGCTCTACCATTTTGGGAGGGAGTATACGGACATGACTTAAGGTGATGAATACCATATCTGTGTAAGAGAGATTGAAACCTATGATTTGTAAACTCAGTGCCACCATCAGATTGAAATTTCTTGATTTTATATGAATGTTGATTCTCAACAAACGCATGAAAGTTCATAAAAACATCATAAAAATCTGATTTTACACGTAATGGATAGAAGCAGGAAAAATGAGAATAATCATCAATGAAAATTGCATAATAGCGAAAACCAGAAGTTGATGTAATCGGGGAACGACCCCAAAGATCACAATGCACAAGTTCTAGTATGTGCGACGCGCGACTCTCGGAAATAGGAAAAGAAAGATGTTTGCTTTTAGTTAGCTGACAGGAATTACATAAGTTATTGTCGGAAGCAGTGGAAGGAAAGGAAACTAAAATAAGATTACGAAGAGATTTCAGAGTTTTGTGAGCAGGGTGACCGAGCCTATTGTGCCATAGCTCAAAGGAGGCAGAAGGAGGAAGGGTGGGTGCCGTCGCCGTGAGGGCTAATGGCGCAGTTTGGAGAACATACAACCCATGCCTACGTACGCCAGTAGCGAGTATCTTGCCGGTAGTCCGCGTCCGAATGTGAAACTGCGCATCAGTAAACAAAACATCAACAGGATAATCGTGCGTAAGTTTACTAACTGATAATAGATTTTTAGTGATGGCAGGAACCACAAGGACATGATTTAAATTTAAAGAATCGGAAACAGGCAAGAAAGCCGTATGAGTGATTTTGAAACAATCACCGTTACCAACAACGCTGTGATCCTGGCCGGAATAAGGAGTCACGTGATCAAGTGTAGAGGCGTCGGCAGAGATATGAGCCGAGGCACCAGTGTTAAGATACCAATCAGATGTAGAAGGTGTCGAGACTGAGCACTGAGCAGAGAAAACTTCAGCTAACTGAGCAGTAGGAGGTGGCCGAGATTGGCGTGTGAAGGATCGGTCAAAATGACGTGGACATTTGAAAGGATCATGATCCAGTTGACGGCAAAAATAACACCAGGGCTGCTTCTTCTTTTTCGAACCATTACTCGAACGACCACGACCACGAGAATTATTTTTCCCGCTGGACTGACGAGGCGTGGAATCAGCATGGAAGGCAGCCGGCTGGGTGGCAGGGGACGAGTCGGAGCCACGAATGAATAATTCGTGGCTAAGGGCTCGCGCAAGGAGCGTATCGAAGTCCGGCAGTGGTTCCTGCGCCATCTGCGCGGCAGTGAATGTAGAGAAGGATGAAAACAAACCACGAAGGAACCAATGGGACTTATCAGATGGGTCGATGTATCGACCGATAGCCGAGAGTTGATCGCAGATGCCTTTGAAGCGGCGACCGTATTCAGCCACGGAAAGATCGGCCTGTTTCATTGATAAAAGGTCGTCCTTCAGACTCAGTTCACGAGCTTTAGAACTGTGACTGTACGAGCGAGATAAAGCGTTCCAGACGTCACACGATGTAGCACAACCAATGATAACATCCATTGATTCCTCAGTCAGAGTAGAGACCAAGAATAACTTTATGAGTTGATCTTGGGAATACCATTTGGAGTATTCTGGATTGAGGGACGGCGCGCCAGATGACGAAGCGATGGTGCGGGCAGGCGCGGCGATTGTGCCATCAACGTATGGAAGAAAGTTTTGTGTAATGAGTAGGGGCTCAATCTGAGCGTGCCAAAGAAGATAATTTGAAGATGTAAGTTTGATATTTACCATGCGAATTATCTTGGATAAAGGTAAAGTCAGAAGTTCCGAGACATCAACAGGCGCGGCCATGGTTGAATGAGAGAGGCGGCGCCGATTGGGAAATAAGGGTGGAGGAAAAACTAGGGTTTATGCCAATGTTTGGCTGATACCATGTAGGGAAATAATAATTTGTATTTCACTCAATTGAATAATGATGTACAACAAGGTTTATATAGTACCAACAAACCAAATCTAACTAGGAATAGGAAATCTAAGATATACTAGGAATAGGAAATCTAAGATATACATAATCTTGATGAACAAGAATATATAAGATATATCTAAATATAAAGAATATCTTAACAGGAGGTATTATATTAGCCACTAAAAGTTGATAATTATTGTTTTGGATTTTCTCTTGCAACACAACACACGTATCACACAAGAATTTCCTTTATCAGAGATAACACCACCACCGAAATGATCAGATATATGTTTTGGCAAGCAGATAAAGTGGGGTTTTTTTGTGCAAGACGAGTCCAGGGGTTGCATCGATGTCAATGTCTTCTCCTCTTTTCCCATCAGGAACTTCCCAATTGAAAAAGTAGACAAGGTTGGCCAGTGCCACTTCCATGTTGACGACTGCTAGAGATGCTCCTGGACAGATTCTTCTTCCCGATCCAAACAGAATGTACCCAAATTGTTGACCTTTGAAATTGAAGTTTGTGTACAAGAAACGCTCAGGCAAGAACTCGTCTGCATTTTCCCAAAATTCGGGATCTCTCCCAATGCCCCATGTATTCACGAACACAATCATTTTTGCTTCAATTTCGTACCCATCTATGACGCATGCCTCTATCGTTTCCTTGGGTATCAATGGCACAGTCGGGTACAATCTCAGAGTCTCTTTCACGACTGCTTTCAGATAGGGCAGCTTTTCGATGTCATCTTCATCTACTGACCCTTTCTTCCCAACCAAACTTCTGATCACTTCTTGCAGTTTCTTCATTGCATTAGGGTTTTTCATCAAAGCCGTCATTGCCCAGATCAGTGACATCCCGGTCGTGTCCATTCCAGCAACGAATAAATTCTGCCCAACCCAAGGAATGAATTACCAATTAAGCAGTTTGATTTGTTTTGTTTTCACTACAAGAAAAACATTGAACAACAACATTCAAAACACAACACTTTTCATTGAAAAGTGTTGTCGTAGACTAAAAAAGTGTTGTTATAAATAAAAGTGTTGTCTTTTAGTAAAATAATACGCTAAAAGACAACGGTTCTACACTAGTGTTGTTGTTTATGTGTTGTCTATTATTGAAAATACAACAGTTGCTAAAAAATACGCGAAAAGACAACGGTTTTACACAAGTGTTGTTGTTTAAGTGTTGTCTATTATCGAAAAGACAACAGTAGCTAAAAAATACGCAAAAAAACAACAGTTTTACACTAGTGTTGTTGTTTACGTGTTGTCTATTATTGAAAAGACAACAGTTGCATTTGTGTGTTGTTATTTGAGCGTTGTTATTCTATTTTTTTATTTTATTGATTCTTATTTAATTGATAAAAATACTTTGTAATATTTTTAAGAGTTAAACGTTACATTTGGTGCATTTAATAGTTTTCCCTATATTGTTTTGTACTTAATTTTTATTTTTGTAAATATAATAACTAAATTAAGGAAACAAGATAATTAAATATAAAATAAAATACTATTAGGGAATAGAAGTTTTTATTCATATTTCTAGCTAATGCAATAATAATTGTGCGTGGTAAAATCATCTTGACGAGAACCAAAAGATCATAGGTTTGAAATACCTTTGAAACATATGGGTATGTGAATTTTAAATTAATAACTCTGAGGAATTAAATATATTTAAATGATTATTCAAAAAATTACATAAAGTGTTTAAAAAATATCTCGATTTTTAGACTAATTATAAAATATGAAATGACAAAACAAATACGTGCTAATTTATTTGATTTAGATTAAAGATACATTAATGATTATAATTATAATTATATAAAGATTATATTATTTGTGTATGTAGTTTAGATGGTAGAGCTCTCGCGAATCAAGCAAGAGGTACTGGGATCGATAACAGTTTTAAACCCGTTGTCTTTTTGAGAAACAACAACGGTTTCAAAACCGTTGTCTTTCAGTACCAACCTACAACAACACCACTTACGACAACACTTCAAAATGCCCTACGACAACACTTTTTAACCGTTGTTGTTTCGCTTTTTTCTTGTAGTGTTTGTAATTTGATAATATTAATTAAGGCAAAAAGTTGTGTGAAATATGTATAAAATGATAGATGATGCATTTCAGCATTTGAAATAATGTATTGCTGAATAAGTCTTTTTCTATGCTGAAACATATCCTTATATATATAAAAGTCTAATAGATGTCTCGCAAATTAAATAAAGTATTACAAAGACCCACTCAAAATTAAAGGTGAAGTGCATGAGTTACCATGATTATTGCCTTGATATGCTTCCACTCAATCTTGACTGCAGCAGAAGGGTCTTCCCTGAGCTGAATCAGGCGATCAAGAATGTCAACGGACATCGATTCCGGCCTGTCAGGATTCAGATGCTCGTCGATAAGCTGTTGGTAGAACGAATCCATCTCCTCGAAAATCTTCTCGACCATACGAGCTGCGCCAGACAGTTTATTAATCCAACCAAATGCTATGCAATCTGCTACAAACGTCATCCAAGCAGACCCCACAAACTGGCTAATAATCTTATCGAGCCGTCTCCAAGACTGTGCGCCATCATCCAGTTTCTTCCCGAACGCGACTCTGCACAAGACGTTGCAATTGTAAGTCGAAACGGCCTCCCCGACATCGATCAGCTCATTCGAATCGACCTTGTTCGAAATCCAGGCAATCATGTTAGAAGCCTCGTCTGCGCGAATGGGGCGATACAATCGTAGCTTTTGAGGAGCGAACAGGTGGTGAACAACCATTTTTCTCATTTTCCTCCAATAATCGGTGTAAAATGAGGAGATGATGTCACTGTGGTCGTACGACAATCTCAAGGAAGCAAATATGTAGGGCTTTCCAGCAAATGCAAGGTCGTTATCTTTTAAAGCTTTCTTCGCCGCATCCGCCGATGAAATCACGACAAGGGGCACTCGACAAAGTTTCAAGAAAACGAGAGGGCCATACTTGATTGCGATTTTTGTTAGCCAAATATGAAGTTTTGAGACGTCGAGTTGGTGTAGGTTTCCGATAAAGGGAAGGCCTTCGGGCCCCGGTGGACGACGGAAAGTTTGTCGACGCTTGCGCTGCATGCCTAGAATTCGAAGGAGAACGATGAAAATAGGAAGAACTAAGACGAGAAGAAGAAGCATAGCCATTTTAGATTGAGATGAGTAATGAGTTGCACAACATGGAGGAGGAAAATGATAACATTTAAAGACTTCCGTATCTAGTTAAGAAATCAACTTATAATATTTAAACTAGAGCGGTAAAAAGATTCAATCCTTAGCCCTTTCATCCATTTAGAACTTAGAAGTGAGTGCAATGGTTAGGTTACAATACTTAAGTTGGGGGTGTAGTCATGAGAAATTACATTTCTATGATTGAAAGTTTATGAGTTCAAAATTTTTGGATCATTTGGATATGTGAATTTAAATTAATATTTGGAGGAGGAAACTGGAGCCGATCATATAAATATTTGTTTAATAGGGGCCTTTATATTCATCCCATGTTGCTCCGTTTTCCCACTTAAGTAGATATTACAGTTTTAATTTTAAAAAATGCATGACAAAATTCAAATTAAGACATACTACCCTAAAATTCTGTTATAACATGAATGACATTACAATTTACCTAACGAAGCGAAATTATTGCAGACAGTCCAAATAAGTTGCTGCACTTACACTTCCATATTACACTTTGAGAGAAAGGTACAGAAAATTTCGAAACTACACTCATATTTAGAAGTGTAGAAACCAAAAAATTAGGGTTTTATTTTATAGAAATTTATAATCTAACCGTCTATGCTATCGACGGTTTTTTAAAAACCTAGGACAAACTGTCTATAGTATAGACGGTTTTGTGTAAACTAAAATAGAAGGTAAATGTAACGCCCGCGAAAATCCGACCCTTTTTATAAGAACAAATCTCAATAGGAGATATCTTATTTAATTAATTACTATTATCTCAAGTGAGACATTAAGATTCCTCTCGCGATTATTAATTAAATCGCATGCGATTACAAATAAATTATTGAGAAGAGAATTAAATAGTCTTCTCACTATTCCCGATCGTGTAGTTAATTGAATATTATATTGGGATTTAAATTCTCAATTTTGGGTGATTAATTATTTGGGAAGAATTATGGATATATATATCGATATTGTGGAGATATTGCAACCAATCATTGATGAGTTAATTCCGAGGGAAAATACGGGAATAAATTTCTTCGCTCCGATATTTATTTATCTTCGACCATCTTGATTTATTTGGCTTGGAACGTTTATAAATTTAATTGATTATTTTGGAATGGAATGATTTGATTAAATTGGGATTTATAACCCAAAGTAGGAAACAATTAAATTAAATTGTAAGTAATTAAGGAGAAGAGAGGAAATTACCATCCTAGAAATTATGAAAAGCATGAATTATATTTTAAGGGAGGACAATTTTGTAAACATCAAATTAAATAAAGTAATTAGATTAAAAATATCCTAACCCTATTTTATTCCAATAAATCCCTTTTCCCTTCTAATTTCTTTCTCTCTCTCTCGATCGACTCTCCCTCCCCTCCCCTTCGACTCTTTCTTCTCCAACACACTAAAAACACCATTGAAGACTTCTTCAAGCTGCCACCATTTCTTCACCTAAAACCCCACCATCTTGGTCGATTAACTTCAATAATTGCATATTCGAAATCCTCATCACTCCCTCTATCTATTGGTACCAAAAGCCCTCTCATCTAAGACACATTGAAATCGACCACCACCTCGAATCGGGCTAGAGTTTGAAGATTTGGAAGCTACGCAAGGAGAGGAGCTCAAACATACAAAGGATCGAGCTAGGCGAGGATTATAGAGCCGATTCTCAACCCTTGCCCAAATCTGAAATTTCCCCCTTCATGTAACCCCTTTCCTAGCTTCCATTTAGTGTCTTTAAGGTGTTTGTGAAATTGCATGTAAGATCAAGAAGCCTCTTTTCGAGTTTGAAGTCTTTTGGTTGAAGTTTGGCCAAGATATGGTTGTGATTAATATATGTGCATGCTTGGTAGTGCTAGATCTTGATTAAGCCTTTAGATGATTGATCTAGGATGAGATATATGCATACACATGATTATGTTATGATTTATGAAGCATGTTGGGGTCTGATTTTGGTATTCACAAGTGTAAAGGAGTGATTAAAAACGAACATGAATATTTGGGATGAAGTATGCAAAATTTGGAAATCATACCCTTCCCTGTCGTGTCTGATCTTGTTTGGAAGAGGTCTCAAACGACCTTGTAATACCCTGAAATTTAATTATATAATACTAAATTGAGTTGGCAAGATGTAGGATTTATGAATTTCTTAAAAAGGTTATGTGGTTGGTGAGTTATGACCTCAACAATTTCGTGTGGCAGAACTGTGGCAGAATATGTTTGAATGCTTGGGAAAATAAGTTTATAACCCTTGTAGAAATAATTCGAATAATTTTAAGAAAATCTTAGACATTGTGTTGATTATGTATGCCAAGTTTCAGCCCTGTATATGAACCGAGGAATAAATGGAAAATAAGGGAAGATATGCTTTGGTTTTGGTAAAATCTGTTACTTAGTAAGATTTGCAGAACAACACCCCTGTTTTCCTTTGGGTGTTAGGTCTACAAAATGAGTTTTAATTAATCAGAAATTTAAATATGTTTTAAACAAATGAGTTATTAAAGGTTTGGCTTTGGTTTCATTTTAAAACGTTATGTGGGTCGAAAGTTATGCACTCTTTAAACCTATGTGTCATTCTGTGTCGCACTTTAAAAATGGGTACAGAAACTGTCTTTAGAAATCTTAGAAAATTCTCAATATTTATTTATAGGTCATAGAAATATTATTGAGTCTGAAAATAAATTTTTAAGTCATTATATTATGTATTTTAGTCACAATAAATTTTTAAAGCTGCACCCTGTTTTCAGACCCTTAGCTAAAATTCTAAGGGAATCCAATCTCCCCCTGCCCGTAACTTTTAAACGAAAAATGATTTTTGTGAACCGTCAATTGGAGCCTGTCTATTTTGAAACCTAGTTTTTGTATATTAATTTTCACACCCAAATTCCTTGTACATTACATTTGGCATTCTTTTTGAAAACAGCATTACATTTTAGATAAGATGACTAGGGAATTCCACTAAGTCAAATCATAGAGTCACTTACTTGCTATAATATATTTTTCAAAGTCTAATAAACATGTCCCCTTAACTTAGTGTTCTTAAAACTTATTGCATTATCAAGTAGGCACTCTTTTATTTTTAGAACTAGGGCATTGACATGATTTCAAAATTTACATTTTTTATCACTAGGTAGAAATTGTAAATGAACGCATGAGCATAATTAATCAAAGGAAATTCAGGAAATATTATGATGTTTGAGAATACTTAAATAGTTGAGCATGTTAAACTAAATGATAATTATGCAAGCATATTTTTAGTAGTGAATAAAATTAAATGTTAATAATATGAGTTTATTAATGAAGCATGCTATATAAATTTGGTTAGTTGATTATATATGTATGACATGTTTCAAGTAAAATAAACACATCTAGTAATTAAACGTTAAACAATCTAGGTTTAGGTGACTGACAAAAGGGAGCATCACCTAGGATAACCAAGTGAACCGAACACTCGTTCGAAATTAAGGTGGACACTACTTTATCCAACAAATGGGTTTTTGCAAATGTTTTCAAATAAAAATAAAAGTGTTTTTGTTTTAAACTATGGAGCACCGTATAACTATTTTGGCACCTTTGCAATTGATAATTGATGTTGTTGATGTTGGTGGTGATTATGAATGATATTGGAGATGTGCTGGATCGGGGATTAGCTACCCCCGTGGTATTGTAAGTCTAATGCATTAGCCCGGATAGTAATAAAACTACCGGTCAGGTAAGGACTCTGATTCCCTTACCGGGTGGATGACGAGTGGCCACTCTCATCTTACCCTTATGTGAATTATATGATGATATGATGAATTGTTGGTGAGGTGAATGATGGGATGATGATTGTTTGATGCCATAAAATGAGTGGGCATGCCCTGGTGAGGTAAACATTTCGTGCATTCACTAGTTATTTTCAATAAAACCCTTGTGTTATGCATGTGTGATACGGTGCGTTTCCATAATATATATGTATTCTATTTTGGGGACACCGTGAACACTGGGTACGCGGAGTACTCAGCCTCTGTGTGTGTTTTTCCCCACATGCAGGTAACAAGTGACGAGGTGGCAGTGGCGTTGTGGCAAAGTGGATGGTCGTGAAGGTCGATGTGTGGACTTATTGAAAATGTAAAGTTGTTTCGAGACCTTGTTATATGTTGACATTTTTAAATATTACTTTGAGGCATGTCCCATTTGAAATCCCCTCCAAGCATTAATTGAGTCGAGTCGAATGATTTACCTTTATCTCTCTTGTTGTTGGATTCCCTATCAAGTTGAATACTTACCTAGCATGTTATTCGTGGTCCTTGTTATTATTCCGGTACATGAGCTGCGGGCTATGTCCTCATACATAGACCCAATTGTTTTATTTCTTTGCAAACTTGTATTTATTGTTCCAAGTTGTACTTGGCGTAAGACCCGTGTGGAGGTCATTATTTGAATCTATTCGAATTTCCTCTTTCGAGCATGTACATGTCTTGTTGCTCTCCACGTGTGGTACTAAATAATCCATTTTTGATCTCGTTATGCTTCATCTATTATTCATGTTGATATATATTCACTTCAAATTCAATGAAGCATATTTAAAGCTTATTAAATTATTCTACTTAAATCGCTTCCGCCATTTTAATTCATCATCTATGTTGAACTCGAATAATTTCAAAGCAATTTCTACTTCATTATTGTCAAAGTATTTTTAAATTATTCAAAACCCTTAGCGTGCATTGTCCGCACGTGGGACTTTCGCATAGGTCCGGTTTGGGGGCGTGACAGTAAATAGAAACTGTCTATGTTGTAGACGGTTTGTTTAAAAAATAAGCAAAACCGTTTATACCATAGACGGTTAGTCTATATTTTTCTACAACCATAAACCCTAGTTTTTTATTGTCCACAAGAATAATATTGAAGTCATGAATTTCATTCACCCGAGAAAGGTATGTTTTACCATCCCAACCTGCAACTATTCTTGATTAGCAAACCCTTTTTCCACGACCATAACCATAGTGACAGCCATTTTCATAGCCATAACCCAGGCTTCTTCATCTACCGCTACCTCGGCCCGTTTCGTAGTCTGGTCAATCATGTAAGGCATCATTTTGTCAATGCTTGTGTTTCTGAATATTCCTTTGCGCTTACACTATTTATATTTTGTTGACAAAATCATTAAGTGTTTTTGCCAGAAGAAAATTCCCGTTTCCGTTCTAGGCCTAAATTGCAAACCACAAACTACTACGCACCCCAAAAATAACTTAAGGAAGAGAGAAATGACGAAGCGTAACTATACTCAAAAGGGAAAATGGGGATTGCGAGCGCTGAGAAATGACCGGAATCGTCAAGAAAAATTGCCAAGAACATAGATAAAAGAACCAGAATCGAGAAGTGGGGTGATTTCCTTCCGTGTCACCAGAACTAAACATGTGGACATTTTTGTCTGAAACCCTAGAGATATGGACAAATATAGCCAATTCGAATGTCAGGAATTCGAACCCCCTAGGTTTTTTAATTTAAATATTGGTTCAAATTCAAGGAATTCGAACCATTTATAAATAATATATTTTTAAATTAATTTTATGGCAAAATTATTTAAATATTAGTTCAAATTCCTGAAATTCGATTCCTTTATAAATAAGGGGATTTAGGGTTAGGGTTACGGTATTGGAATTTAGGGTTTATTTGTTATATTTATGGTTTACATGATGTATTTATTTTAAGAGGGGAAATCTAGAATAGCCAAAAATTATAAGTACATGCACAAAATAGTCACCCTTTTGAAAAATTTCAAAAAATAGCCAAAGTACAGTTTTTTTAGGTTAAAATGTCTAAATCAGTTAATCAAATCTTTTGAATTGTGTGAAAAAATTAGCGGTTTGCTTTTTTACTAATATTAGTATAACACAACCTTATTTTTTATTAATTTTTAGAGTTGTTATGTATTAAAATATAATATTTCTTTGAAAACATTGTGGCAAGATTTTGGCCTTTTGAGATATATCTCGTCCAAGTGAGATATATTTCGTCCAAGTCCAATTGGGTTTATTTTAAAAATTATATTGGGCAAGATTTTGAAGTATAATTCAATTATTTTACATTTAAAAATTAAAATTAAATAAAATAAATGATAAATAAGTCTCAATTGGGCAAGATTTTGGTCAATTGAGATATATCTTGACCAAGTGAGATATATTTCAAATTTTTTATTTTTTCAAAAATATAATTTTAGTTATTTAATTTTAAAAAAATAAAATAAATGATAAATATGTCGCAATTGGGCAATTTCAGCCAATGGAGATATATCTTGGCCTAGTGAGATTTTTTTCTTATTTTTTATTAAAAAAATATATAATTCAAATCTTTTATTTTAAAAATTAAAATTAAATAAAATTAATGATAAATAAGTCTCTAATTGGGAAAGATTTCTATCAATTGAGATATATCTTGGCCAAGTGAGATATATTTTCAATTTTCTATTTAAAAAATATATATAAATCGAGTTTTTTAATTTTAAAAAATAAAATAAATGATAAATAAATCACAATTGGGCAAGATTTCAGTCAAATGAGATATATCTTGGCCAAGTGAGGTATATTTGGATTTTTAAAAAAAATAAATTGATTTTTATTTAAATCTGGGCTGGAATAAATCCAGCTTTATTTCGGTCTTCTATTAGGCTTGAATTTCTACCGAATTGAGATGGATTTTGGTGGTTTTTAAATCCAGCTGGATCTCGGTATGAAATCCAAATATATTTTGAATTTTTATTTTAAAATAAATATAAATCGAGCTGGATATATTTGAATAATTCCAGATATATTTCGGTCTTCAATTCGGATTGATTTCCTACCGAATTAAGATGGATTTCGATTGTTTTAAAATTCAACTGGAACTCGGTATTATATCCAGATGGATTTGCACAACAACCCCACCCACTTAGTTAAATTTGAAACCTAAAAAAAAACAAAATTGGGCGTGAAAAACAGAGGCATTCGGCTGGAATACCACCTTCGAATACAAACCTACACCCACCCAGCAAATTTTCGGCCGACCATGTCGACGGCGCAGGTCAGTATTTTTGGTCTCTTATTTGATTTTATGTGTGCCAGAATGCTTACATTTTTTTATTATTTGCTGCTTTTTTGAGATATATGCTTCGATTCTCAATGTGCTTCGATGTTGAATATCTGCTAGAATATTTTTTTTAAATTATCGGCAATAATACACATTCATGAATTCATGTTTATATTTTTTAGTTTGTTAATGTGAATGTGCGGCTCAATATATGGTTTAGTTTGGTATTGTGAATGTTCTTCATTTGTTTTTAGAATTAAAGAAAAACACGTAATCATGAGAAAACTTTGTAAAATTTGCAGCCACAATGGATACGATATGATCTACATGGATGTAAGGCCAAGACTAATTTTTTTTCTATAAATGTAAAGCCCTAGATACAATTAAGAGGACATTATTTTATGTTGGAGAACAAGGCTTAGTTGACGAGTTTACGAATGGGGTTTTCGGTCATTTATTGGGTTGGGCTGATAATGGTCTTAGTTCTTCTCAGTCATTATTTGAACTTTTTACCCATCAAATTCAATCAAATAATGCTGAAGTGTTAAGGTTTCGAGTGGGTGGGCGGGATCTCATGTTTTCACCGAGTGAATTTTCCCTTATTAGTGGTTTTCGATTTGGTAGTTCTCGTTTTAATCCCACTGCTAAGCATTCTTTAGATGTTAGTACTGTTTTCCAAGTCTTTTGTGGGGGACAACAACTTAGTGGTAAGGAGCTCTTGGAGCGATTTGAATGCAAAAAGGTTGATGCTACCCATAATCATTTGTACCTCAGGGTTGCAAACATTTTAGCATTTTAGTTTGTTGGGTTGGGATACACTGATAAGAGATAAATTAGATTTATGTCCTTAGTGATGATTTAGATGCATGGAACGAATTTTCATGGGGTACGTACACATACAAAGCACTTTTGTATTATAGTACGCATGTACCTACTAGTAGGAATGGTGCTGAGAAAGGCTATCATCTTCTTGGACCGTTTTGGGTATTACAGGTATGAAAATCCAACTCTTCACCATTTGATAAATTACTAAATGATTCAAATATAATATTTAATTTTTTGTTTAATTATGTTGTTAGGTTTGGGCATATGAGGTTATTCCACAATTGGGGCAGGCGTGTGGTAAGATAGTAAACCGTAATGCCCAGCCACGTATGTTGAAGTGGCGTTTTAAATGAGCTAGTATCGAAGATTGCGTAGCTTTCTTTTCTCAACAGGTAATCTACTTATTTGTGAGTGTGTATGTTTGTTTTAAATTCATTATCTTATTTTATCATATCTTATCTTATTTCACACTAAAACTTGCAGCTAATTGTTTTAAATGCCCTACCTCCTTCTCAATCTGAAATGAATACGTTGAACTGGCGATCTGGACAAGGACCTGGCACATTGGGTGTGAATTATGTGGCCCCCATATCGACACAACGCATATTCCACATTCAAGACTCCTTGATAGAGCATGAGCTTCATGATCAAAAAAATGAAACATCAACACGCTCTGAGAGGGTAGAGATATTAGTTGAGACTAATGATGTTCAGAATGTGATTGAGAATGTCGTACAGAATGAGGTATGGCATGGAGGCGGTTATTTTGTGGATGTAGAGGTGAATGAGGCTGAGCAGCATGAGTCTGAGGAGGAGGAGTGGTAGGCAGACCTCAGATTCATCTTCTGGCGGGGAAGCTCGGAGGCAAGAGAGAGATGATAAGCTATTTGCTCGAGTGAAGCAATTCATATTTGACGAGCTGGTACCTGGATTCAACGCAAAAATTAAAGAGTACATTAATGAAGCTATTCATTCATGACGGCAATCCGATGCTACTACTTCTCAGCCTCAGCCTCAGCCTCAGCCTTCGACTCGGAGTGAAGAGTTATAATTTAAATTAATTGTTTGTAGTATTTGATGTTCTCTTTATGTTGATTTTTTTAAAATTGCAGTCATCTTGTTTAGATTCTAGTTTGGTGTTTTGGTGGATCAAATCCTAAGTCCTACCAGCGTCAGTTGTCTCTAGATAGCTCTAGATCTCAAATGTAAAGTCCTGTTTAGGTCTTTCGAGTTGTAAGTCGCAGCTGATCAAGACTCATGCTGGCTACTGTTCACCAGCATGAGATGTACTTACCAGTTGAGAAAAGTCTCACCAGCAAGCGACTGACAAGACTCATGCTGACACTGTTCATCAGCATGAGAAGAGCTAATGACTGGCTACTGTTCACCAGTTGGGAAGGTTTTCATCAGCAGGGAGCTGACAAACCTTATCAGCAGAATAGGTGTTCTCACTGACACTGTTCACCAGCGGTGAAGCCACCAGTCATGGGAGATTCCAAGAGTTAACATCAGACATATCGGTAGACTTAGATTGTGCCAGCGCAAGTCACCAGCAGAGACTGCCAGCACAAGATCACCAGAATGTTCTACCAGTCGGATGTTACCAGCAGAATTCAAGATTCACTCTCCCAGAGTCTTAGAGACAAAAAGAAGATTCGTCTGAGGAATAAACTGACAAAGCACGACTTTAAGGGAGGATACCTTAAAGTCTATCAGTTCAAGACACCAGTTCCGATTCCTCGTACTGACGAATAGTGCCGTTCTGACATAAAGAGATCAATGTCAGATAAAGTGGACAAAAGCATGGCACTTTCCGGAAATTCCTACCTACCGCCGTCAGAAGGACATGCGAGGACAGAGACCTTTTCCAGATGAGTCCAAACGGCTAGAAGTTTGAATGGGATCCTGCGTCTATAAATAGGTCGGAGCTACCAACATTTAAGATGCTTGCTTCCCAACATTCAATACTCTTGACCTACCGAAAGACTCAGAATTTATTACGCTCAAGCAAGCAAGCAAATCTTTCGAGGCCTTTCTAAAGGCTATCCGTGTGTTGATTTATTCAAACACGAGACTTCAAGCTTCCAGCTTGTAAGTTATTGATCTCGTTGGTGTTCTTTCTCTTCTGAGGAAGTTCACAGCAGCTCTTGTGCCAGCCAGCACCTGAGTTATTACGGGCTTTTTGCCGTATTGAGAAGACACGTTCTTGGGAGAACTAAACACCCACGCAGTCAGCTAAGGAGGTTGAAGTGACGTGCTCGCACTCCAACAGCTGATCAGAGTTGAAGAAGGACAAGGCCGGGAGCGGTTGATCTAGTGAACTGGTGGACGAGGCATTCACCAGCTAGAGATAGATCGTAGGACGCTTGTACCCGATTACTCTTAGTGAAATTTCCAGTGCTACGACTGGAGAGTGGACGTAGATCAGTTGATCGAACCACTATAAATCCTTTGTCTTTTATCAGCTTTCTGCATTTCATACTGATTTAAAACCCAGCACCCAAGTGCTGGTGTATATCTGAAAACTGATATAACTGTGCAAACAAGGCTAAAAACATTCTAAGTCTTGAGCTACCAGCTGACGAGCCAGTTGCCAGTCAGCTCAGTACTCAGAGTGCCAGTTGACTTACCAGCTGACAAGGTCCCAGTCAGCTGAGTAACCAGCAGAGCGCAAGAAACGAACTAACACATTTTCCGCTGCCAAGTTATACCCTGATAATCCGGGACCAACA
>JAPKLW010000458.1:0-56540 GCA_026898455.1 Plectranthus barbatus
TGGGTGTTTAGTTCTCCCAAGAACGTATCTTCTCAATACGGCAAACTGCCCGTGATAACTCAAGTGCTGGCTGGCACAAGAGCTGCTGTGAACTTCCTCGGAAGAGAAAGAGCACCAAAGAGATCAGTAACTTACAAGCTGGAAGCTTGAAGTCTCGTGTTTGAATAAATCAACACACGGTAAGCTTTAAGAAAAGCCTCGAAAATTGTATGCGCTTCTACTTGCTTGAGCGTAATAAATTTGCAGTCTTTCGGTAGGTGAAGAGTATTGAATGTCAGGAAGCAAGCGTCTTAAATGTTGGTGGTTCCGACCTATTTATAGACGCGGGATCCCATTCAAATCTCCTAGCCGTTTGGACACATCCGGAAAAGGTCTCTGTCCTCGCATGTCCTTCTGACGGCGGCAGGTATGTTTTTCCGGAAAGTGCCATACTTTTGTCCGCTTTATCTGACATTGATCTCTTTATGTCAGAACGGCACTATTCGTCAGTACGAGGAATCGAGACTGGTGTCTTGTAACTGATGGACTTTAAGGTATCCTCCTTAAAGTCATACTCTGTCAGTTAATTCCTCGACGAATCTTCTTTTTGTCTCTAAGACTCTGGGAGAGAGAATCTGGAATTCTGCTGGTAACATCCGACTGGTAGATCATTCTGGTGATCTTGTGCTGGCAGTCTCTGCTGGTGACTTGCGCTGGCACAATCTAAATCTACCAATATGTCTGATGTTAACTCTTGGAATCTCCCATGACTGGTGGCTTCACCGCTGGTGAATAGTGTCAGTGAGAGCACGTATTCTGCTGGTATGATTTGTCAGCCGCCTGCTGGTGAAATCCTTCCCAACTGGTGAACAGTAACCAGTCATTAGCTCTTTCTCATGCTGGTGAACAGTGTCAGCATGAGTCTTTGTCAGCCGCGACTTACAACTTTCCCAACTGGTGAACAGTAACCAGTGGTAAGCACTTCTCATGCTGGTGAACAGTGTCAGCATGAGAGAGACAACTGACGCTGGTAGGACTTAGGATTTGATCCACCAAAACTAAGATCTATACAAGTAGCTACTGAGGGAGGGAAACTTAGACAAATTTCCCAACAGGGTTTATTAGATTTTGAAATTTAGTTAAAGTATCATCAAAATATTATTGTTATTGAATTCAGTAGTAATATTAAATTAACATAATTTATAATTTGTTGTGATAAATTGGGTTATTGTCACTATAAAAATTTTTAAGTTACAAAAATATTATTATCACTGGCTTTAGTGACGGTAAATACTACCAACATATGAAATTGTCACAAGTTAAAAAAAATTATGATGAAAAAGTTTGTTGTTGCTAAAATAGTGTTTTTAGTTAAAAAAAATATTGTCACTAACATTAGTGACAATAAATATTGACAACTTATAAAATTGTCACAAATTATATTTCTTGTGACAAGAAAACTTATTGTTGTGGTAGATATACATTTAGTCACAAAAATTTTATTGTCACTAACTTTAGTGACTATAAATACTCACAGCAAATAAAATTGTCACAAATTATATTTTTTGTGACGAAAGAATTTATTGTTGCTATGCATATATATATTTAGTCACAAAAATTTTATTATCACTAACTTTAGTGACAATAAATACTCTTAGCAAATAAAATTGTCACAAATTATATTATTTGTGACGAAATGATTTATTGTTGCTATACATGTATATTTAGTCACAAAAATAATATTGCTGCTAACTTTAGTGACAATAAATTTTCGCAACTAATAAAATTGTCTCAAATTGTATTTTTTTGTGACAAAATGCATAGTTATTACTATAAATGTATTTTTAGCCACAAAAAGCTAAATATCACCGACATTATTGTGACTATAACTAGTTTTTTTGTAGTGTTACAATGAAGGCAAGCAGGTTATTTATAAGCTAGGTCCTTGCCAATTTTCCCATATCCCACCGATGTGGGACAAGGGGAATAGGCAACCAACAAATCTCCACCTTGTCAATTTTTCAAATTCAACCGAACATTCTATTTTCTCCTGCAATTTGGTAGTGCCTTCATATGTGCCTGAGGCACCATCCTTCAGTTCTTCATAACATTTATCACAACTTTGGTTAACATATCAGCAGGATTCTCAGTTGTACAAATCTTTTGTAGCAGTATCAGAATCTCCCATACAAAGTGATATCGAACATCAATGTGCTTTGTCCTAGCATGATAAACTTGGTCTTTCGCAAAATGGATAGCACTCTGACCATCATAATAAATTCTAACTTTCATCTGGTCAATACCGAGTTCACCAAGCAACCCTTGAAGCCAAATTGTTTCCTTCACAGCCTCAGATACAACCATATACTCTGTATCAATCGCGGATAATGCAACCGTTTGTTGTAAGGTAGACTTCCAACTGACAGGTGCCTTTGTGAGAGTGAATACATACCCTTTAGTCGATCTTCTCTTATCCAGATCACCTGCATAATCCGAATCACAGTACTCAACAATACACTGACTTTCTTCCTGCTTGAAAACCAAACCTACATCCACTGTACTTTGGATGTACCTCAAAATCCATTTCACAGCTTGCCATTGACCTATTCCAGGATCATACATGTACATGCTCACTACTACGAGTGCTTGTGAAATGTCAGGCCTGATTACCAACAACATTTGCATATGAGACTTTTGACATGTATTCCCGCTCTGCTTCAGTTTTTGGTGACGTTGTGGCCTTCAACTTGAAATGAGGAGCTAGTGGAGTGCTAATTGGTTTTGTTTTTTTCATTAACTCCAAAACGCTTTAGTACTTTCTTCAAATACTCCTTTTGAGTAAGACATAATCTCTTTAATTTTCGATCTCTGGAAATCTCCATGCCAAGAATCTTTCTTGTCGCACCAAGATCCTTTTTCTCAAACTCCTTATGCTATAGAGTCTTCACATTTTCAATATCTGATTGGCTCTTTGCGGCTATCAACATATCACCCACATAAAGGAGAAGATATACATGGGATCCATCTTGTAGCTTGTAGATGTATACACAATGATCATATTGTGTACCCTTGCTCAATCATAAACTTATCAAATTGCTTATACCACTGCATCGGGAATTGCTTCAATTCGTAAAGCGATTTGTGAAGTTTGCAGACCAAATTTTCTTTTCCAGCATCCTTAAATCCCTCTGGTTGAGTCATATAGATTCCCTCCTCCAAGTCTCCGCGTAAAAATGTTGTTTTTACATCCAATTGGGCCACCAAAACCAAAAAAAATCGGGATGGAAGAGTGTTTCACAACCAGAAAACACTTCATTGTAATCAATTCCTTCCTTCTGAGTGTAGCCTTTGGCTACCAATCTTGCTTTGTAGCGAACATCAGATTTGTCAGGAAATCTTTCTTTCTTTGCAAAGACCCACTTACATCCAATTGCTTTCTTTCCCTTCGGGAGGCTGGCTAACACCCTGTAGACACTAAAAAATTTCACAGCTAATCAAATCACGCCACGTGAATTTAATTAATCAAATATAAGTTTATTTAATTAATTTTCCATGTTAAATAAATAAAAATGATATTTAATTTTATATCCAATGGCAAAGAGACATGTGGCAAGCTCACTAAACATGAGAAGCATGGGATCACAACTCAATTGACGAATGAGATCGTGCCACCTACACCCTAAACCTCTCAATTTTTCCTATAAATAGTAGGCATTCTTGAAGTAAAAATCATAAGTAAAGGGTGGATAAACTTGAAGAGCTCAATGTTGAAGGAAGAATTTTCTCCAAAGTTCAAGGCATTCATTTGAAGATTCGAAGGCGTTCTTCGTTATCTTCAATGCGTTCTTCATCAAAAGTCAAGCAGTTCCTACGTTTGATTCAGAATCAAGGCTCATAGTCCCCCGAAGAAACATTAAAAGCCCTCCAAATTGTTGAAGAGAAGATCAAGTAGTGAATTCAAGAAGAACAAGAAGATCAAGCTTCAAGTTCACAAAGAACAAGGTCGAAGTTCTTCAAGAAATCGTCCAAAAATGACGTTCAATCCAAAAACAAGATTAGAACCCTTTGGATTAACGTTATAAAACTTCAAGATCAAGTTTAAGAGGATCGATAGAGCTAAATTTTGTTGAAGATCTCGAATAACATTCAAGAAGATAAGAATCAAAATAAGAATAGAGATAGAATCCACAAAATTGTACTTTTGATCCAAATTGTATCCAAATTCGTGTTTATTAATTAAATATGATTTTTGTGATTACACACCCATGTTTGATTCTTATGAAGGGATCGAATCTCATCATCCACGTCATCCTTCAACTTCTCATTCTCCAAACTATTGACTGCTTCTTTGAAAGTGGTAGGAATACTATCAGCTGCAATTGAGGATGAGCATGCGACCAAATCATCAAAGCGAGCGGACTTTCTAATGGTCCTTCTTGGTCTGTGCGCTGCAATTGACTTGTGTTGTTTTTGAGGCTCCTCGTTATCAACCTCTTCTTCATCAAAAATCTCCTTCTACCAAAGGAGAATTATTGATAATTTTGTCATCAGCTGGAATAATAGTTCTTTCAAACTCCACCTACTTAGGAGTCTCATCAATCTGCTTTACGTCCACCTTTCTGAACATGGTAGATTCATCAAAGGTGACGTCCTTTTTAAAGATTACTTTTTTCGACTCTGTACACCATAGCCAATAGCCTTTTACTACAGATGTGACCCCCATAAACAAAGCTTTCTTTGCGCTCGGATCCAACTTTGACTCCTTTACATGGTAATATGCAGTGGAACCAAACACATGTAAAGAGTCATAATCTCTAGCAGGTTTCCCGAACCACACCTCCAAAGGTGTTTTTCCATTTAAAGCAGTTGAGGGCAAACGATTGATGAGATGGCTTGCGCATGGTACAACTTCAGCCCAAAACTGTCTGCCCAATCCAGAATTGGACAACATACATTGATCTCTCTCGAGTAGAATACGATTCATTCTTTTCGCCACCCTATTTTGCTGCGGTGTATTCCTGACAGTGAAGTGCCTTACAATTCCTTCATCCTAACAAGCCTTCATAAAAGGATCACTTCTATATTCTCTACCATTATCTGTTCGGAGCCGCTTGATCCTTCTGTCTGTCTGAGTTTCCACCATTTTCTTCCAATAGATGAAAACTCCCAACAATTCATCCTTTGTCTTCATCGTATACACCCTGACTCTTCGTGAAAAATCATCGACAAAAGTCACACAAGAATGTTTCCCTCATAAAGAACTCTTCTTTGAGGGATCCCACACATCAGAGTGAACATAATCCAAAATACCCTTTGTATTATGAAATTGATGTTCCAAACTCCACTCTTGTCTGCTTCCCCTTCACACAATGTTCACACAAATCCAACTTACATGTCCGAAGTCTCTTCAATAATCCTTGTTTTACAAGAAGATTCAATGATTTATCACCAATATGACCCAAGCGCATATGGCATAGCTTTGTTTCTTCTCATACTTGATCGTCGGTGGAGGCCGCTGCGGCTACACCCACTACAGTTTTGTCAGAGTAGTGGTAGAGGTTGTTATTCTTCCGAAAACCCTTCATCACCACACGTATGCCGGATATGACTTTCATCACACCATCTTTGATTCTTATTTCGAACCCTTTTGATTCTAAGGTACCAACAGAAATAAGATTCTTTATCAGATCTGGCACTTACCGCTATGGATGTCAATCGGGCTAACCTGTCGGGTTTTGGGCCAGCCCTATCAGGCTGCGGGTTAATCGGTTCGGGTTGAATCGAGCTGGAATTTTTTCGGGCTAACTAACCCATCGATTTTCAGGCTAGCCCGTCGGGCCAATGACTTTATTAATTATTTTTTATTTCTAATATATTTTTACTTTTTTTTATATTTTAAATAATATAAATAAACAAAATGATATTTCTCTCTTATAAAAAATGCATAACACATCATAAACGTTTACATAATGATACATTTAACTATTAAGAACACATTATTTTTATTTTATAAATATTATTAAATTCAAAAATAAATAAACTTAAATATGTATTGAATACTACTTGAACTAAATATAATTATATAACTTAAAACTTAATTAATAAATATGATTTTCAATATTCAAAGTAGATTTTAGTACTATAATTATGATAAATATATTAACAAAAAAATAATCAGGTTAATCGGGTCAATCCATTGGGTTTACCCTATCGGGCCTCAGGTTATTCGGTCCTGGGATAATTTTTTTTCGGGTCAAAATATTTCGATCTTAACTCGCATTTCGGCTCGGGTTAATCGGGTCAACCCACAAATTTCGGGCTAAATTGACATCCCTACTTACCGCACACCTATTAAGATATTATATCTTAACACCCTAAATTTAGGCGTTTGATCTTCACAACCTTATGCTTCATAAACCACAATTATTCTCTCTTAATATTATTATAAAAATATGAGTTGGTCTCCTGAGAGACGGTCTCACATAATTTTTGTGAGAGACGGATCTCACAAGATCCATATTATATACTCCCTCCGTCCCAAGTAAATTGTCCACATTTCCTTTTTCGTCTGTCCCACAATATTAGTCCATTTTCCTAAAATAGCAAATTCTCTACACTCATCAATAAAATATTCATCCCATTAATTCCCACTACCACTCACATGCATTGGTTATCGTGCCCGGTCAAATGTGGACAATTTGACCGGGACGGAGGGAGTAAAAAATTAACCCGCCTCCTTTGACTTTCTCTAAAAGCATCAGATCGGTGTAACGATGTTTGGCGGGGAACCAACACGGAAGTGCTCGTCTATCTCAAAGCAATGTCGGGTGCTGGATGATGGCCACTAAAAAGATTCCTCATGGTGTGTCGCGTCATTGGTGGTAGTACGTGGATGCTTGCCATCCGAGGAGTAAATTTCGCAGGCAAACAAAAAAAAATCACCACCAATTCACCATTCACCACCATCATCGTCATGTTACACGAATCCGATAATACAAAGTATTGCTACAGAATGATTTATACTTTAATTATGAAATTATGCCTTATAAACGGAGAATGATGTAGAAGATGTTGTGTCGTGATATATAACTTTTAGGAATATTGAATTCAGTTAAAATAAATTAATTGATAGAAACTCTGCAAATAACTCTATGGCATAAATAGAAGATGATATGTGACATATGTATATCGGCCGCCAACATGCATCATCTATCTATATATACATTCGACTCTGCGATCACGATGCTTGCAAAAATTGAATGCGTTGAATATATTTACCAGAAAAAATTATTTACAGTACATTATTTATGATTTTAATACATTATTTCGAACACAAGAATGTATTACGTACATTATTTAAAAATACATCATTTCATATATATCTTAATACTTCATTTAGAATAAAAGAATGAATTACATCATTTACAGTATACGAATACATCATTTTAATGAATTTTTTTTTTTTTTTTGAGGGAAATCATTTTAATGAATTAAATACATCATTTTATATTTTACTGCAATATTTAAACAAAATAATGATTACATCATTTACATTAAAAAAATGCATTAATTATTTCAATAAATTAAATACATCATTTCAATTTTATTGAATTATTTATAACTAATAATAAATAACATCATTTACAATAATAAAATATATTATTTATCGAAGAAAAACACACCATTTATAAAGAAATATCTCACTCCTAAAATGACCAAGCATTTTAGCGAATCCAATCATGTGATGTGATGGAGCATTGGTCTTAGAATACGAAATATAAATCCACCGTTAGCGCCGCACACCTTCACGCATTGATCAATCTCGATGTATCTCTCCACCGCTACCTCCGATATGAGCTGTCCAACACACAACTCTTTCTGAACGATGCAATCCCAAACGAACACAAGTTCGTTGCATATCAGCTCCCATAAGTCATCAACTTCAGTTTAATTAAACTCATCGCACATCATTCTATCTTTTCATGCATAAGTTTTTTATTTTATTAATCAGATCTGGAGAAACACACCTAATTGCAGTGGTGATGCAACGGATTGTTTCAGCGACGACAAATGATCAGGCCGTGCAAACATTCCGGCAGATATCGAAATACTTGGCGGCGACGAAGGGAGTTTTGGAGGAGATGGTGAGGGTTGGGAAGGTGGCGAAAGGCATGGGCTCAACAATGGTGGATGAGATTTGCAGAAGCACATATTATTTCTAGAGAGAGAGAATGAGGGAATTAGGAACGCGAGATTGCTTGCTTTGCGGAGAAATTATGAAAGTAATAAATTTCCTAAATTTATTAATTAAAGAAATATTAATTTAAAAAATTTGATTAAATATATGGATAGGTTTAGATCCGTCTCAAAAAAAAAAATGGTGAGTCGGTCTCATACAAGACTTTGGCTAAGAATATATATATTGCTGAAAGTAACACATGACAAAAAATGGGTTTTCGTCCAATTTTTATCTACTGCCGGAAATTGCAAATCAAAATTTCTTAATTTCCGGTTACTTTTTTGATTACTTATTTCTCCGAATACGATTCATAATTGTTTCCTCTATTTTAGGATAGTAATAACATGAAGTAATGAAAATGTGTTTGTGTTTGTGTATGACCAAGAGAAGAATGAGAAATAAACTCAAAAAAAAAAAAAAATTCTGACTAAACCCTAAAAGTTAAAAATAAATTAAAATCTTTTCAATTTAGAAAAATAAAAAATCCTAGAGTCAATGTATTAATTTGTAAAAATATTAGAAAACAATATTTAACCTTAATATGAGGTTTTAGAAATAAAAATAAAGCAGCCCGAGCCCGAGCCCGAGCCCGAGCCCGAGCCCGGCTGCCCAGATCCAACTCAAACATTCATATCAAGCCCGTGTAGTGGTTGTCCGCAACGCAATGTTTTGGTTGAAACAAAATATAAAATGCACAATTTTCAGAAGAAGTGTATGTGCGCGCGCATTTTAATTATTTAATTGTGAGGTGAGAAATTTAAAAAAATTGATCGCCATTTTATAAAACACATAATAATTTTGATCACTTTTATCTATACATATCAAATATGCTTAGAAGTACATACTTTTAATTAGGATTTGTTAAAATGCCTTAAATCAATCAATAATTTTTTTGTTGGTGATGAAATCTAAACATGAAAATATATATTATAAGTATTTTACTCAATATTTAGAACTTAAAAATAATATTTAAATCGTTCCTGTGTCGCATTCGATCGCTCCGGAATTGAGCAATATTTTTATATAATTGTTTTAAGTTTAGATCGCTCTTGGATCGCACTAGGTCGCTTTCGGGTCGTACCCGGTCACCCTTGGATTGCATCCGGTCCCTCCCTAATTGACCATTCTTTTTTTTTTTAACCCGGCACACTCCATAATATTTAATAAATAATATTTTATTTTATTTTATTTATTATAATTGTTTGAATTTCACCTAAAAATATTAGAATCATGTAAGTTTAGCCATTTTGTGATGTATATATATGGCCAAAATCATATGAGATAGAGTTAAATTAGCTATTTCATAATTTTTATAATTAAATAAAAAACCATAAGATTGGAATAAGATTCCAAGAGAGAGAGAGTAGCAATGCAGATGCAGGTAGCTAGCTGCATGCAATTGAATAAATTGATTGCAAAAGAGGCCTCAGTAATTAATCATTGCAGCTGCATCATGCATTCTCTCAGCATTTTCCCTGCACACATACTGTAGGATAAATACAGTTACCATCAGAGATATGTTTTCCAGCATTAACTATATATATATATATATATATATATATATATATATACAACAAATAAAATATCTCTCTCTCCCTCTCTCTCTCTCTCAAATCTAATTCATACAATTAATATAATGGTATATAAACCGACGAAGCATTCCTCAATCAGTGCTCGTGAGTTGGTGTCACTTCTTAGCTACTGTTGTCTCTGTGGTTTTTTTTTTTTTTTTTTTTGTCTTGTTTAATAATTTAACTCATGTGCTGCTTGGACTATTTGTTGATGTTTCGATAGAATTGTTGTGGCCGTAATTTGAATTATATCAAGAAATAAAATAGGTCAGGTACAATATGACATTATTAATTAATATTATAGCATATAATGTAACTAGTAAGATTACGGGAAATTGACACATTGATCAGCTATTCTAGATGTTAAGCTTATAAAATGGCTTCTATTTAAACTTACGTGTATGCAATGCAACAGTTATTTTTGGCAATCTTCACAATAGTTTTAGTTCACTCAAACTATAATTTAAAATTAATTTTATATTTTCTTCTTTCAAAAATTAAATAAAAAATGAAGTTGCGATGATATAAAGAAATATATTAATAAATCAAACGGAGTAATAAATGAGAGGAACATAATATGGATGAGTAGGTCACTGTTCACTTTTGTATTTCTACCTAACTTGACTGATAATTAAATAATTGAATAATAGACATACAATCTGCGCTCATTGGTTTTCCGTTTCAGCCTCATAAATTTGTTCTTGTTTTGACTTTGCCCATCTCCAATTTAATTTTTTTTATAAATTGCCACTTTTTATGTCTTGGCACCGGATTCAATCTTTTCGAAATATGTCAACGTAAAGATGCAACTACAAAAATTTGAATCATTTATGGTGGCAAATGAAAAACATAAGTATAATTTTCTTAATTAATTATTGAAACATTCCAAGATTAGCTACACTGACCAAAAAGTGGATAACAACAAAAATAATAACTTATAAACTATATAGATTACTAATATATTTCACATAAAAAAATCATTAATCAAACCCAAAAAAAAAAAAAACAGAGAATCTAGGGTTTCTTCGTCCTCTCCTTCACCACCCCATCATTCCCAGCCAGCATCAAATACTTATCCCTCCTTGTAAGATTAGTGCATTCAAACCCTAATGCTTCACCCAACTCTCTCTGTATATAATTCGCCACCTCATGGCTCGTCTTCCCACCTCCGCAGCTCATCTCTCGCGGAACCTTCTCAAGAATCTGAACTCTGTAAACTGGTCTCGGGTTCATCAGAAAGAAGATCGGGTCCAAACACTTGAGCCCGCTCGCCGTCGTCCCGTAAAACATGCTCACCTCCGTGTTTATCGCCACCGGCACGATGTCGTCGGCCAGCTCCGCGAACAGAGAGCTGAATCGAAGAAGGTAGGGCTCCCTGCATGTCGTCCCTTCAGGGCAAACGACCAAGTCTCCCTCGCTCAGAAGATTCTGCATCTTCTCGCCGTCTCTTTTCCGGTCGCGTGTGAGCCTTACTGTCTTTATCGGAGCCATGATTTCCGACATTTTGCTCAGGCTGTAGGTCACGGCGGTGAGAGGCTTCCGGAGGGCAGTGCTGAGGAAGACGGGGTCGAGGAGGGTGCGGTGCGTGCAGACGTAGAGAACGCCTTTGCCGGTCGCGGATCTCGGCGGTGGTTTGCCGGAGACTTGGAGGGTGATGCCGCTGGCGGTTCCGAGGAGGATAGTTAGGTTGTATGGGAGGCAGATTCCGATGAAGAGACGGAATATGGATAGCAGGATCCCGATAGGGAGCCACACGAACATCGATAACATCGCTACGGGCGTCGGGAGGAACGCGAGGCGACCGTCGTGGAAAACTAGCGGTTTTGGATAGCGGTTTCTCGGCATTATTGAGGTTGAGTCATCTCTCGTTACAACATATGCTTCCTGTTGAAATCGAAACAAGTGAGAATGAATGTTGACAGAAATGGTAGAAAGAAATGTCCCAAATTAAATTAAATTACAGACCTTGCAGAGGGAGACAAACAAGTGATCATGGAGAGTCGAGATTCCGATGCCGATATCGGGCCTCTTCTCTCCGAAGAACTCCTTGAGAGCTCTATGTTTGACGACCAAGCCGGAAGAAGAAACAAGGCCGGTGAAGAATTTTCCGGCGGTATGGAGATCAGTCCCAACTATCGAATTGACATCGAGATACTCTTTCAAGAATCCTTCCACCATCACCCTAGGCATGCTAGTGATTACAACTTTGGATCCAGCAGATTTCAAGGCCTCAAAAGCGAGGAGATTAAGGTTTTCTAGGTAGAATTTGGGGAGGACAGCTCTTGAAACACTGTCTATATCTCTCAGCCTGAGCCCACAAAATGTAATGAAAATCATGACCCGCATTTTCATCTCGTAGTCGAGGAGCAACAGGAATGGGGAGGAGAGGAGAAGGAGCAGAGCTCTGAGAATGCCGCCGCCTTCAAAGGCAACGAGCATGAAGTAAGGGAAGAAAGAGGGCGATCGGAGGAGGCATCGATGGATGTCACAGACAATTGTTTGAGATTTGCGGTCTTGGTTATGGCTGAACTTGGAGATGCTAGGGTAGAGAGGGAGGTGGAGTGAATGAGAAGAAGAAGAAGATGATGATGTCGATCTGAGAGAAGGGTTTTTCCGAAAGTAGAACAATCCATGGTTCTTAAGCTTCATCGCAGCTCCGTAGCATGAGTTTGCCAAGAATTGGTACAAGAACCAGTCAGCTAGTCGGAGTAGTACCATGGGAAACTCTATGGTTCTCACAGAAGCTGTCATTTTTGTGTGTGTATGTGGGCTTTAGAGATTTGTACTTCAAGAACAAGAACAGAAGTGAAGAGAATTATGAACAAATGCAAGAATTTATAGTAGTGGCAGTATTAAAGGTTGTCTGAAGAGGGATGGGGGCACGCGTAGGGGTAGGGGTGGGGTTGGGGGGGAGGTTGACCATGCACATTTGGTTGGCATTAACTACATATACCATTCATTGTTTAAATTTCTTCCTGCGTTACCTTTTATTTATTTATATTTTTTTGGTTGCCTTTTTGGGGTTCTTCCCTCTAATCGAAGAAACATATTTTTCTTTTCCTAGGTGAGCAATATTGGGGTAGGTCATATGTTGTTCACCGCCATCATCTCAATTTAATTTTCTTCTTCAATTTATTTTCTATTTTTTTAGGGTTTGAAAATTAATTTATAGGGTTAATTTCTGTTCATCGAGTTGTGTGCAGAAGTTTAAGTTCCCTAGCTGTAGGGGGCTTAATTTGTGTTCATGTTCGTCTACTAGACAGAATTAATGTGTTCAAATAAAGACCATAAAAAAAAATTAATTTCTTTTGGGATTTTGAACTTCTAACTAAACCAATAACTTCGATTTATTTTGTTCAGACACATTACTTACTACTGTTAATTACATCTACCTAGTCACCGCCCATCACTTACCGTTGACTTCTTTCATACAAATTTTTTTTAAAAAAAAAATTTAACTATACAAGATGCAATGAATGGAACTGTCTCTAATATATGTAGGTAAAAACAAATCAACCGAGGTTAAATACGAGTAAATTAAGTTTTAAAAAAACAAAAATAACATTTTTAAGCATGACCGTCACGAATATATATATATATATGAAAAAAATTTATTTCTTATCTTTAAAATAAAATATATTTTATGTGAATTAAGTCAAGTCAGCAGTGAACAGACCCAAGATATTAGATAGAGAATAAAACCGAAAGAAACTATGATATATATTGCTTTCCGGTGGAACTGCATGCCTCAAAAAAACGAAACTTCGTTAAAGGGGAGTGGTTGAGATCCTAACTGCAATTCACCTACAATTGTATATATATAAAATAGAAGATCTATTACCAATTGGAGAAGGCAAAAGTAATTCGAAGTTAGAAGATTCAACGGCAGGCTAAAATTGGAACATTTGGATTAATAGAAATTTGAGAAAAGAAAAAAGATCATGCGAAATTTGTCTAATGAGTTTGGTGAGTGACCAATCATTCTATGTGAATGTGTGATTGTGATAATGTCTGCATACGATTTGCATGCGCATCTCCATCTTTGAATACTCCAACAACGCCGTTTATCTCGCCTTGTCTTTTACTATTGCTTCTTTCCCTTTCATCACTCTTCTTATCACGAACTTGTCGTAATCAAAAGATATATTATAAATATTCAAGAGTATTGTCAATTTAATTATACTTCGAAAAATAGTTTTATTATTAATTCTAGATCCGAAAGATAAAGTTATATGATTTTTTAGTCCTGAATTGAGAAATCATTTTTGCGGTCCCGAATCGATAATTAAACTATCTTTTAGGTTTTGAATCGACAATTCTCCAATATTCAAATCATACAACTCTACGTTACAAAATTGAGTTATAATTAGAGGGATGTCTCGTCGTTATAGGGTAAACCAGGCCTTCGTCCATAATGGGGCTTCCAATATCGTAATTGGGCTGCCTTTGATATTATGTTAAGATCTAACTCATCCTTATAAAATTGGTTTATATGGAGAGGGGTGTCTCACAATCATACGGCAGCTCAGACTTTTGTTCATGGTCAATGTGGGATATTTAACACACTCTCACATGCGCGACGAAAAAATATTTTTTCTTTTATCTCATTCAACTCTTTTTTTGAAAAATCGCGGTTCACAAGAAGATGAATTCCTTCCCATTATAAGGTGGCCTCAGCCCCTTTTTCCATTCCAAGTGGAATACATTTTAATATTGTAATTCGTTTTTTTAATGGATAAATTATAAGTGATGGACGAAATTTTATTATAGTGGTGTAGACGGTACCAATACAAATTTATTTTTTAGTGTGTGTGGTGTGTGTACTGTTTACTATGATATCAATAATTTTAAGAGATTATGATATTATCGCTCTTTTTTTATTTTTTTTTAATTTCTTATAAAAACCTCAATTCTTGTTTTGTTAATAACTACATCCAAGAATAGAAAATAAACCTTGTATGAACTAAAAATAAACTTAATTCTTTTTTTAAACAAATCATAAAAATTAAAAATAAGCCATAGAAATATATTGTTTTCATAAATACATAACTTACTCAAATTTATTATTAAAACACATATTTTTTTCTTATTTTCCTTCTAGTACAATGTTAGGAAATTTAATATTAGAATTTCGTTATTTATTGTGTTTCAGTGGATCAAAACTTTGGTCAAGTCTAGAAAGTCTCTAGATTAGTTTCAGTTTTGTTTTTTAATATAAAGTCCTGTAAGATCTTTTTTATTGAGCTGTAATTGAAGCTGTAATTGAAGCTGAAATGCACAAAAGACTCAAAAAGACTGGAGCTCAGTATGAAACTAATCAGTCTGGGTCTTATTCTTATAGGAACTCACAAGTTTGGGACTACAACAAACGGAATTAATCAGTCTGTGAATGACCAGTCTGGAGCTTACCAGTCTCAAATATCAAACTTGTCAGTATGTGGATCAATGTCGAACTGAATGATGACGTTAATCAGCACGGACTAGCCAGCCTGACAATATCAGCATGAAATCTTAATTCTAGTTCCCACACTTGGAAACAAGAAGAATTGTCTTAGGAATGCTACTGATAAGTACACACTTTAAGGATTGGAGATTTCTTAAAGTCTGCAAGCCCATGACTTAAGTCTAGATTCCTCGGACTAATCAAATTGTCGTTCTAACAAAAGGCGAACAACCACTCTCGAAGTCAAAAAAAGTGGGAGAAGGTACCTGATTTGGCGAAAAGGCTAGCTACCCGCGCAGAGGACAAAAACATCAGATTGGTCGAACATCCCAGGTGTCTAACGGCTTCAAATATTTAAATCTCAACCCTTCGCCTATAAATAGTCGAGGACATCCAGATATTCAAGCACCTAACACCGAGCTCTCAAGCTTGCCGAATCTCTGCAGAATTTCCTACTCAAAAGTTAGAGACTTTTCTAAAAGCTTTTCGTGTATCATCTTCGTGAACACGAGACTCAGAACGTCTACTTCTTGAGTTATTCTTAGTGTTCTTTCTCTCCAAGAAAGAACACAACAATCAAGTACACTCTGAACTTTGATTCAGATGGGCGTTCAAGCCGCCTAGCTGAGAGTTCCGTGAAGAACTTTAAAGATCCCATTCCATCGATAAGGAGGCTGCGTGTTGTGCCTACACTTCGAGGAGCTTCTAAGTAAAGAAGGACAGAGGACCGAGCGAGTGAGCTTGTGGACTGAAGGATGAGGCATCCTTCAGCGAGCAATAGATCGTAGGAGCACCCTGTATTTTCTATCACTTAGTGGATTTCCATACTTGTGTCTGAAAAGTGGACGTAGGACCTTTTGGTGTTCGAACTACTATAAACCCTGTTGTCCATTTATTGTTTTTTGTTATCAACTTACGTACTTTAAAACTCAACATTCAAGTATTGAAGTATAAACTGAAACTGACTTAACATCTACTTGGACTTAAGACACAAACTGAGCTTTAGAAAACCAAACTGAAACTGATACTTAGTTTCGATAAGTACAAGCCTATCCATTAAAATATTTCGTTGTGCAATAAGTTTTAACTCTAAAATCCGGACCAAGCGTACAACACCCTCAATTTTTTTTCTAAAAACTCGTCACAAATATTTTGTTTGATTTACCGTTAAGTGGCATAGGGCCATCATGAAGTAGTGATGAACATCATCAATGTGTAGTGACTACATATATATTTGTGAACTAGCTAGATCATTCGGTTGATGCAATGTACCAAAATTTATGAACTCTTTCATGACTTTCGCATCTCGAACTAATTAATTAAGGTATGGGTTATAATCTTATATTTTTAATATCATCAATGGAAGTCATAATATTATATTGCATAAGAAAAGGTCATGTGAATTTGGAAACTAAAATTGAATGAGATGCATCTTTGATAGAAGCGACGACGAAGTCCACGGTGGGGACCTGGTGTGCGCCCACCACACGAGTCGGCCGTGTTGATCCGATTCTGGTGATCGAGCTTCAAACTAGAAAAGATGGAACGCATTTATGAGAAAGATATCCAGATTGAGAGAGAGAAGAGAGAAGAGAGGGAGGGAAGATTCGATGAACACAATGAGCTTTGTATGGGCTTAATGGAATAATGGGAATGCGAAAAATGCATCATGGGTTTTACAAATCAGACCAGATTATCCGTTGATTCATTCAAATCAAACTTAATGCGATAATAATAATAATATTGTTGAGGTTCGAAACCCGTATAGATAGGGACTCTCGGAACGACAAACCAAAAAAAAAACCATATAGAAGATAAAAATATAAGATGCGAAGATTCAGGGGCGGATGTAAAACTCAAGTATTATGGGGACTCGATCGTGATTTTATGGGATCGACACTTTATAATTTTTTTTTTATATAAAAAAAATACATGTATATAATAAAAACTCGAAACGTCGTGGGAATGGCTGACCTCGTCAGCTCGTACATAATGCCGCCCATGCGAAGATTCAGCAAAGATAAGTAACCGAGTTTTGGCTTATTTCAATAATGATAAGAATAGTACCTAAGAATTCAATGTCCCAAATTGATCTATCAATTCCTCTTTTATAGTATAGGAAGAACCGTTATAACACTAGTCCTAATCAAGATCAACTCCTAAAATCTCGGCAGTGTGGCTAACTCTTAGGTGGTTGTGCCGTTGAAGATTCCTTCGGGCACTATTAGGGTTTTTGGGCTCGATGGCTTTCGTGCAGCTCGAATCTCAACCACCTGCCTTCTTTGGAGCAAGTCGCGCTGCTCAGTTCCTCCTTGTGGCGAGTAACTGCTCATCATGGTTGGTTGACGTATGCGTCGTGGTCATGTAGTTTGTCCTCAGGCCTTAATGCGTATCTAGAGAATTCGGTATAATATATTAATAAAATTAGAAAAATATAAATACATTTTTTATATGTAGAATTAGATCTTATTTTACAATATTAAAATATAATTAACAAAATTATATATTTATATTTATAGTAACTATGTTTAATTTTTTTATTCATTAAAATTATATATTATTATATTTAATATAAATTATTTTATACTCCATATTATATGTCCAACTATGTATATAAATTTAAAAAATTAAAAGTAGCATCAAACACAACCTACAAAAATAGATTTTTTTTCACAAAATTATCACGTAAAAAATAATACTTTTATTATTAAAAAATAATAAAAATTATAAATCACTGAGATATAATATTTTAACAAAACGTGACAATTATAGTTTTTTTAGATTTTTATTATTGTTTATGTTACAAGAGAAGAAAAAACAAATAAAACAAATTCAAAAATTAAATTATTTTGATGTAATATTTTTAAAGGGAAATTGGTAAAATTATAATAATATGAAATGCTTTATTTTAGTATATCAATATATGTGATTAAATATATTTATATAATAATAAAATGATTAAAAATACATTATATAAAGATACACATAAATAATTAGTTGATATATTATAAATAATATTCCCTCCGTCTCAAAATAATTGTCTTATTTGAAAATGACATAGATACCAATGTGAGTAGAAATAGATGAAATTAATATTTACTAGTGAGTGTGTATTAACTTTCCATTTTAGGTAGAAAGATAATTGTTTGGAGCGAAAAAAGAAAATAAGATAATTATTTGAACACAAAGGCAGCAATAAATTACAAATCTAAGAAAAAAGATACTACCTCCGTCCCGCTAGAATAGCCCCTTTTCATTTTGACACATTAATTTCAGAGCTAGTGTTTAGTAGCTAATTGTGGTTAATAATAAAATTGGCAATCGTAAATAGATGCTTCCCTGTAGGGATGTCAATTTAGCCCGAAACCCGTGGGTTGGCCCAATTAACCCGAGCCAAAATGCGGGTTAGGGTCAAGATATTTTGGCCCGAAAAAAATTTAGTCCGATTAGCCGGGGACCGAATAACCCGAGGCCCGATAGGGTTGAGCCCGAAACCCGACGGGTTGGCCCGATTAACCCGATTATTATTTTTATTAATATATTTTTCATAATTATAGTACTAAAATCAACTTCTAATATTTAAAATGATATTTATTAATTAAGTTTTAAGTTATATAATTGTATTTAGATCAAATAGTATTCAATACATAGTTAAGTTTATTTATTTATGAAGTTAAGTTTATTCAAATATTGCTAAAATAAAAATTAATATATTTTTAATAGATAAATTTATCATTATATAAAAATTTGTGATGTGTTTTGCATTTTTATAAGAGATAAATAATATTTTGCTTATTTTTCAACATTTAACCTATTAAAATAATGAAAATATATTAAAAATAAAAATAATTAATAAATTTATTGGCCCGATGGCTTAGCCCGAAAACTGATGGGTTAGGGTTAGGGTCAAGATTTTTAAGCCCGAAAAAATTTCAGTCCGATTTGACCCGGACCATTTAACCCACGATCAGATAGGACTGATCCGAAACCCGACGGGTTGGCCCGATTGACATCCCTACTCCCCTGTTTGCCCTGCCTTTGCGGCTTCTTGGGCCGCCACTGTTCTTAACGGGCTGTCTCCTTATTATTCGGGTTATTAGCTTACCCTGAGCCCAAGTAGTAGTAGTGGAGATTGGAGAATAAGTTTTCAACAATCAAATAAAATATTTTATACTTTCTAATAAGAGAGTTTTCAATTCAAGATCCAAAAAATAATTTAGTTATTCTCAATCCATAACTTGATATTAAGATCATGAATTGAGAATTGTATAATCTTTTGGATCCTAGATTGAGAATTTTTATGATATTTCAGGTTCTGAATTGAGTAAAACTCATTTTAAAACTAGTTATTAAAATATTGTATATTTTAATTTGATGGTACAAACCCATTGATTAAAACTAATCAAAATTTTAACAAACTAAAATTATAAAAATATATTAAATAAAAGATAATAATTGTAATAATTGAATTAAGGTTAGAGGAAAGTTTCACCTTTGTGTGATGGCCCTTTGGAATTTTCAAAATACCCTTCGAATTCTCAAAATATCCTAAATCAGTGGCATAAATAAATCATTACTATATTAAAAAATTTCAAATTAATATTTGCTAGGAAAGGAAAGGAAAGGAGAGAGAGAGAGAGAGAGGTAGGACCCACCTGCCGAAAGGCATGTTTCATCCCACAAGCCCGAACTTAAAGTGGGATCACGGCCTGCAGGCCCGACTTGCACACTGGCGGGCTACGGGCCAGCAAGCCTGCCCTGAATCTGATTCCTCTATTTTCTCGAGGGTATTGGCGTATAGCAGGGTTACGCAGCCCTCACTCCACGCTTACGCATAGACCCAACTCATAATTCTTGCCTTTCTGCTGGCTTAGTCTCTTGTCAAGTCGCAGAGAGATAGAAGGCGATCCAGAGAGGAAGCGAGGCAAATGGATAGACCCAAGAAGAATGTGCTGCTTTTCTACTGTGTTGAAGCTGAGGATTTAGCGCGCAAAGTTGTTGCTCAATCAGACCACATCCAACTTCAATCCATTAATTGGAGGTAAACCAAAAACACATCACTTGTACCTGTGGTGCCAAATAGATTTCTTGTAGTATGGAAAGTTTCGTTTTTTAATTGGTTAGAGAAAGAGTAGTTGTATCTACTTCTGGTGCTGTAAAGTGTGATGCTTTTTTTCTCATAAATGAGTTATTCCGTTTATGCGTTCTTGTGAATGCCACCATGATGATTGATTAGTCTATGATGTCTGAAGCCTAATTCTGATATCTTAAAATGCAAAGTAGATTTTTTCCACAGTTTGTTTGGTAGCTAGTTTCAGAACTACATTATGGTGTTCCTTTTTGTGATGAATTTAAGTTGATCGATAATTTTATTTTTTTTGATAGCTTGTTTCAGAACATAATCTGAGTGGATTAAGTAGTTATTTTGTGTGTGTGGCAGTATTTTCTTTGGTAATGTGTCAGGGCTTTGCTTAGACCAATTGTTTCGTTCATGCAGGAGCTTCGACGATGGATTTCCAAATCTTTTCATACAAAATGCACATGACATACGAGGCCGACATGTTGCCTTTCTAGCATCTTTCAGCTCTCCTGCAGTCATATTTGAACAGCTTTCAGTCATTTTTGCGCTTCCCATGTTGTTCTGTGCCTCGTTTACGGTTGTATTGCCTTTCTTTCCTACTGGTTCCTTTGAGCGAATTGAAGAGGAAGGAGATGTTGCAACTGCATTTACATTGGCTAGAATGCTGTCTAACATTCCTATCTCGAGGGGTGGTCCGACCAGTCTGGTTGTCTATGATATACATGCTCTGCAGGTTCCTTTCCCATAACAATAACTATTGCAATTGTATAATTGGTGTCTTTGTTTTTATCCATTCTCTCCATTTCCAAATTCTAGGCATACACCATTACTTTGCCTAGCTCCTTTCTTTTCTATATAAACAGGCAAAGCAAAAAATCTGCTCTTTTTCTAAAAGCATATTTTTTTTTTTTTATTTCCTTAATTCCCAAGATGTCTTCTTGCTCCTTTCTTCATTATCATTCTGAAATGCTAGTCAACTCTGAATGATTTTAGTTCTCTTCAAGGATTCCTCCTATAATCATGCCATCAAATAACTATTTGATGGATTCAACATTCCTTTCTTTTACAGGAGAGGTTTTATTTCAGTGATAGTATTCTGCCTGTTTTTGAGAGTGGGATCCCACTATTGAAGCAAAGGCTCCAGCAGCTTCCAGAATCTGAGAAGGTGAATCTCATCTCATGGCTTTTGGTGACTGAAGATCCTGCAGCAATTAGGATACTTTAATTCTTTCAATAAGATCCTACTTCAATCTCTTTTGCAGATAGTGGTTGCATTTCCAGATGATGGAGCTTGGAAAAGATTCCACAAGTCGCTGGATCACTTTCCTATGGTTTCTCTTCTGAAAAATATTCAAACTTGCATTTTTTTTATTTATTTTTTTGAAAGTGCGTGGATTTGCATTGTATTTGATGCCTGAATTATTTGTCGTAGGTTATCTGCAACAAAGTCCGTGAAGGTGACAAGAGAATAGTGAGGATAAAGGAGGGCAATCCCGCTGGCTGCCACGTCGTCATCGTTGATGACTTGGTGCAGTCCGGTGGCACCTTAATCGAATGTCAGGTCTTCCTTCTTCCTCTAATACTGCAAAACTGAACTCTAGAGGATCATGGATGTCTGTTGTTAGAAACTGCACAAAACAAGATTTCATTTAAAATGAGCATTGTTGTGATTCCCATGCCATTGTTGTTGTCAGAAAGTGTTGGCAGCCCAAGGTGCAGCAAAGGTGAGTGCATATGTCACCCATGGTGTGTTTCCAAAGAAGTCTTGGGAGCGGTTTGTTCACAAGAAGGATGGTAGGTTTGCTTGCCATCATTTAATTATTAACTCTTGCTTCTTGTTCTGATCGTTGTCGATGCATCTCGAGTTTCAGACAAGATTGCATTCTCCCACTTCTGGATCAGTGACTCGTGCCCCCTCACCGTGAAAACTCTCACCGGGAAAGCTCCCTTTGAAGTGCTGAGTCTTGCAGGATCAATATCCGACGCCCTCCAAATCTGAAACCCGAATACATTGCTCAGCTTTAACTCTGTAGAGACTTGGTGTCTCCTTACTATCAACAATAAGTACTTGCTTTTGTGGGAGATATGTTTGATTTTTGTTTTTTGTTGAGATCATGTTAATTACCTGCATGTCCATCAAAACCGAAAAGTGGAAACCGAAGTATCAACAGCAATTATGTCATAAATCCATGGTTTCATTAACACAACGACCAACTCTATACATTTGTTCCGAGCTCTTTAGGCTTACTATACAGTGCTCGAGATGGAGACCCAACTCAATTGACAGACAGAAAAACAATAGTTTAGGAAAGCAGCTAGGAAGAAAGCAATGAACATTATCTGCAGTTGCTTCCCCTGCTGTTAAAGATCAGCTTTTAAGTCATTCATACGGACACAAGGTAGCCACTCTTCGAGCATAACTTCCAGTGGAAGATCAATGCAGGCAACTCGGACTCAACGAACTTTACAAACGGGAAAAATGTACATGATAGTCGAGTTGAGAATCATCGCCTCGGTTAATAGTCTGGATCACCCTTCGGGCTGTCCAGAGAATCTCCTAAGTAAGATCCGTCTGGCTGACGGACAAAGATGTTCAGATTGCTGGATGAGAAAGATGCCTGAGTTGCCAAAGACGACATCGCGGGTTAGTAGTTACTTGAAGAAACATGGCAAAAACACAGAATGAAATGAAACATACCATATCATCAGATTCTTGGCCCTCAGATTGGAAAAGAATTGGTCGACATCGCTTGTCTTCGTTCATCAAGCTTGAGTTTTGAAAATGTGAAACTAGAGCAATCTTTCCTTGGATTCTTGCATATGCCAAGGAAGCAACTTTTTCACTGTTAAACTTTTCCCATTTCTTTCCATTAAATACCTTCAAAGAAAGATGCATATGGTTTAGGATTTATAGCAACAAAGGCTTTTACCAATTTCTAATATATAAAGATTGGCAGGGGATCAAAATAAAATACCTCAAAGAAGGAGATGATGTGAAAAGGAGAAACCATATTGATGAAGGCATACCCAACATTGCACTTATTCTGGAAGAGGATAAACAGATACATACGAGTTAACTTCTGCATTCATGATTCTCCAACTAAACATGTGGTTACCTTAAAGTCTATAGGCAAGTAGAGGAAATCGTATGCACCCTGGTGCGTCTCATCGATAGCTAAGAGCAGCATTTTTGAAGTGTACCTACAGGACCAAGAATAAGCAATCATAATGCTGAAGACTAGACTATATAAACAACGGTGTAAGATTTCATACTTGTTTGGGATGTTTTTAATCATCAAAGTAGTCCGATTATCTTCACCATTTCTGATCTTTTCCAAATCAAGTTGGTATTGCTTTTTGTTATCCGCTTGGCTTCCACCATCAGCCCTTCTCCGACCACGGTCTATTGTCCCGTCGTTGCTGGTTGATCCGATGCCTCCAAAATATACAGGGCCATTTCTGGTCATGGAAATCATTCGGGGACTAGGAGTACCACTCTCAGTGAAATTCCCAGCATAGGAAACTCCCAGGTTCATAGCCCCGGGGGCACGGTTCCCATTAGTGTGACTGAAACTTGGAACACCATATGTTGTCTGATTTATGTAAGATGATTCAGGAGACTCCGGGAAGAAACCAAAACGTCTTTCCATCTGAATTCCAGAAGGAGCAGATCCAACATGAAGATTATGCGAGCTAAGAAAAGCACGGTGCTGACTGGTGTACGGGAAGCCGATGATTCCCTGTGCTTTGGATGGAAAAGGGCGCCCTTTCACTGAAGATGCCCAGGCAGAAGAAGTGTTGTTTTCTGAGTGGATAGTGGGACTTCCCCACAGAAACTGAGGGCCAGAAAGTGTTCCAACGCTGGAAGGCTTGGAATCACTGAACGACGAGGCGACTCCAGGACTTGAACTTATCATTGGGTCTGGAACAGAAAAGTGTTGCTGATGGGCTGCTCCATGCGTGCCATTAGTAAATATCTGGTTTGAATGGCTGATTCGCATCGGATCTTTGCCGATGGGAGAAATTTTCACAGGGCTTGATACATGATAAGGAAGAATAGAAGCCAAACCAGGCAAGGGACTACTGCTTCCCACAGGGCTGAGCCCTCCTAAATTAGGCGACTGACTATAACCATTTAAGGAATTTTGCTCAACTGGACTGCCAAAATTTGGCCAGATACCTGCAGTGACGCCATGTTTGTTAGTTTATAAACACAACATATGAGATAACATTGTAGGCAGAACCAATAAAAAACACAATTCAATACGTAAAACACCCATTAACATGCCTGGGGGAGAGTTGCCTATGGGTGAACCTATTGGATGCCGGAAACCTCGAGCTTCATCTAGTTCCTGCTCTTGGCTCAATTGCAGCATTAAGCTGTCCATGGAAAGCAAGTGAATTCTTATATGGATGTAATTCTCAAAGAATATAGCAAAAGAAGCAGGTAGTAGATACAATCATTCATCTTATTTGCTGTACCATCCTGATTAATCAAGATTTCCTTTCATGCTGTGTAATGCAGTGGTTGAAAAGTACAATATCATTCCAACTGCCAAATATTTTTATCCAAAACAAAAAGGGAAGAGTCTTTGGGAAGTTTCAAGTAAAAACTAAAGATTAGTATTGGGATAAGGCAAGATAAAGAGTCCCTTTTTGGCTAGTCCAACTGCAGTGATTGTAAACTTCAGTGGAGCTATAGAGGTTACCTGCGACGAGCGCCACCAGGCCGACTAGGTTCAAGCTTTATGCGTTTCCCAGCTATATCACATCTATTTAAAGCCTTCAGAGCTGCCTCTGCAGCTCTGACATCATAAAACTCGATGAACTTATGGTGCCGTTTATGTGGCGTTTCCCTTATCTACATTCAATGTAGCCAATTCAGTTCAGCCAATAGAAGGCAAAGGAAGTGCTTGGATAGAAACATTTGGTTACATTTTACTACCTCCTTCACTTCCCCATAAGCACCAAAAATTTGGCGGAGGTCATCATTGGATACAGAAGCATCTAAATTGAACACCACTAATGTTCCCTGATTGACATCTTTCTCAGATGGATTATCCTGTACGAAGCAAGAAACAGTAGTCCTGAGAGGTAAGGTAATCATCGAGCAACACACACAAAAGAACACATGACCACGAGTTCAGACCTTTGGAATTGAAAAATGAATGTCAAGTTTTCTTCGCCTCAGGGGCTTATTCTGTAATCCACGCATTGCACTTCGAGCAGCTCTGATGTCATAGTACGATATCATCACGAATCCCCTGTGCTTACACGCAGTATAAAGAGTTCTGATATCGCCAAATTGCTATTAGGCAAGAGCAGGTAGAGCCCAAATTAGTATTTCTCATGAGATATTGGGGATTGTTTAATTTCTACAGTTATCAGACAGATAGACCTTGACATGGAAGTGCAAGAAGCATTCAACTAACAGAAATACAAGTGACTAGACTATCAGAACCACACAGGGGCAATGCTTGCAACCTCAGTTTAGGGTCATCCGACTTCGATCCAGCACAATGCAAGCCTTCGATCAGAAGTAAGGCACCATAGAATATCTCAAGAATTATCAAAATACATGGCTTTCCACCAAAAATTAACCAACAGGCACCAGCTACTAGAGCAAAACTCGTTGAGCATGAAAATAATTTATTACTCCTTTCAGTTAGATATTTATCAATTTATGGAGACACGCACTTACAAAACCTGTGACCAGCTCATTAAACTCAATGCAAGAAGATACTCTGTATCCTCTAGAATGTTTTTCTGTTCCAAAAGTTGTCCTGACTTCCATTTACATGCAATCAAGCATTAAAAAGAGGGCAATGAACCAAAGAGAAATGGAGAAAGGAGGGATGGAGACCAGTGCTCTAGAAAAAAGGAAAATCCGTAAAGAAGAATCTTCAGAAGAGACAAAACAAACAGAGCAATGGAAGCTAAAAATCATTAACTGCAGAAAGATGAAAGTTGTAGTGGACTAAAGAATCTGAATCAAATTAAGCATACCTCAAACATAGACTTAAGTTCAGAATCTTCCACATTACTGTTGATATTGCGAACAAACAATGTTCTTGAAGGGTGTTCTCCATATGGGTGTTCACCACTCACTGTTCCAACACCATTTGCAATACCAAAATGTGGAAGACTGCTAAGGCCAATAGAGTCAGATGTAATTATCCTTGATATTCCATTGACTAGATTCTCTTGAGTTTCAGATTCAATTTCCATTCCCCCTCCACTTCCAAATAAGTCATCATCCATGTCCTCAAGTTGAGTTGGCAACCCAGAGAGATCAAAATCATCCATAAGTCCAGCCAAAAGTTCATCTTCATCACCAGGGAGAAAATTTCGCGTAACACTTGGATCCATATCTTCAAGTGGATCCTTTACTTCATCTTGTAGGCGTAGTTTGCTAAGGCTAGGAAAGCCATCATCCAGTGAAAAACCAGTTTGACTGGATTCATTAAAATTAACTACAAAACAAAAACAAACAATCCCAGGGGTCCATTGTGAAATAAAGGAAACTCAAAATAAGGCTGCAAGAATTTCAATTTCTAGTACTTACGATTTTCATGTGGCAGGACAGGCAGTGAAGAGGAAAACAAGCTAGCATCACTAAATGCATGGTATGCATCAGTTCTGCCAGGAAGTCTCCATGCCGTCCTTTCGTTCCCTCCAGTACTCATGAATAGGATTATATATGCGCCTAAAAATGGGTTGGTAGGATCTGGCGACCAGGCCTATAGGAGAATGTAGTCCCTCAGAACTTCACATGAATGTTTTTGGTGCATCAAATAGATGATAACTCCTTTATGAAAGTGAAAGTGGCTCACTTCACTAGTCAGGAACTGTATGTACCACTGGTTGCTTCACTGAAATCACTTCCTGCAAGAGATGGAGCATTAGCAATTGAATATTTGAATGTAATAACTTGTGGGTTGGCAAGTCCATAGACTTAAAAAAAAAAAAAAAAAAAAAAAAAAGAACAGGAAATCTTATGAAGTACAACTAATAACAAAATAAATATCTTAACTGAGTTCAATGTGCTAAACTAACCACAGAATTTGGCAAATACAAGGAACAACAGCTCAATATGCTTTTCTATTTAAGAGAGAGAGAGAGAGAGAGAGAGTTCTATTTAAGAGAGAGAGAGAGATGATTTTTCACAAGTTCAGCTTCAGCAACATACAGAGCATAAAGAAGAATGGGAAAAGAAGTCGAGGACTCGAGATTTTAATGCCACTTCTTCACAAACAATACAATCCACAAAATATTAAATTAACAAAAAAGGGGGAAGAAAAATCCATAATTACAAAGCAAACCGAAATATTATTAGCCATAAAGAAAAGTAGAAATCTAATCTTGAAATTGCGAAACAACCAGGAATGATAATTGAAATAAACGCACGTACTGAAATTATTACGATTGAGTTCACCAAAATCTCCATATCTAATCATTAAAAATCACAGCTTTCAAATTAAGACATAACTATCTCTATTCTAGTGAAATAATCATCAGAACTTGGTTAAATTAATACAGCATATCAAGATTGGAACTATCCAGTTTTGGTCAACCCTCGCCCAAATCCCCAATAACTGATGAACAGTAGTATATCGAGAAAAACCATAAAATTTACCAAATCAAGTTAACAAGAAACTCATGTTAACGATGCCCAAAATATTTAATCATCTTAGCTAGATAAATTTAGAACTTTTACTTCATCACATGCAACAATTAGACAAAATCAAGATAAAGATCACAACTTCACCATAAAAAGATCGCAAATTTACAGTAAAACCAATAACTTCCAGGTTTTGAACACATACATTGAAACATGAAAGAATCATATAGAACAAAAATAACCCACCTTAATTACACAGTCAAATCATTAAGACAACTTTCTGAAAATCACACACATCAGGAGCAGGCGATATATAGAGAGAGGGAGATGGGGGGATGACGGGTGAAACAAAACGAGAAACTGAACCGGAAAACAAGAAAAAAAAATCCTGGGCTTGAAGGAAAAGAGAAGTCAACAAGGAAGAGTAAGAAATAAACCGAAAGATAGAAGAAAATTAAAGCCGAACAAAGGAATTTAAACACCAGTTCCGTAGAAGCAGAGAAATAGTTTACTTCCACTCTTTCACTTCCTTGGCTCCCGCCGCAACACTAGTTAATGTATCAGAGGAGAGAGAAAATTCAACACTTTCGCAGATAGAGAGAGGGAGAGCCCCACAAAAGGCAAAATGGTCCAAGAAAAACGCAGTGGGAAATGATTGGAGGGAAAGAGGAGGGTATCTCACAGTCCTACACGATTATTAAAGTGAGTCGATAATCAGATTTTTTGCTTGCAAAATCTTGCCTTCAAATAAAAATTATTGCTTTCAATTCTATCTTCGTTAACCTCTGTTTATAAAACCGCAAAAAACCATTACTTCATCCGCGTACAACAATGATCAAGATTATTAAACATATGTATATTGGGTTTTCTTATGGATCGTCTATTTTTAGTCAAATAAATGATAATTTCTTGAAAGATTATGCATTTATTTATCAGTGCAAGATAATATTAATTACAATAAACGCTGCCCTCAATCTTCACTCTGTCCTATTCAATAATCTCTCTAGCATGCTTGTATATTAGCAGTAATGACGAATAATTGACAAGTAGTTTTAAAATGGTGATTCGAGAGATGAAATGAAATCAGAAATAGAATAAGACAAAATGGCTTCCAAACAAACCATAGAGTTTTGCTTACTTCAACCTCTTTTGAGGTTACGACAACCAATATTCGACTATATTTATATTGCAGAAATCAAATTAATTTAAATATTTAATGCCAAAAAATAATATATTCTGTCTCATCTCAGTTTAATTGTCTCATTTTTTCTTTTTCGTTTATCCCAGCTTAATTATGTCATTACTAAAAAAAAGTAATTTTTTCACATTCAATAATAGAATATTAATTTTACTCAACTTATTTTACATTCACACTCTTTTTTATTGTATTCGATCAATCTGGGACGGCGGGAGTATTTGAGATCCGCTATAATAAAAAAATATTAAATCCAAACTCAAATAATAAATGGAATAAAATTTTGGACTCGGATTTTGGATTAAATAACGAAGAATGCCACTGGTTGGTATGTGGGCATGATTGATGGATAGAGACAGGATGAGGAGTAGGATGGGATTCAAGTATTTTATCATTTTATTAATCAAATCAATCTCTATAATAATATAAAAAAAATCATAAAGAATTAATCAAGTTGTTGTCATTGCTTTTTCAAGAAAGCACAGCAAAAGGGCAAAAAAGGGATTGTAATTATTCAAGAGGGATTTTAAAGATTGGTTTCCACTTTCCTTATTAATCATCCACTAAAGTTTCACCCAAAAAAATCAAAGGAAAGTTTACACAACTTGTGGCCACTTTTTAATATTGGCGACTTGTATATTTTTGGGATGGCTTGAAGGGTTTTAACTTGTTAAATCATCCAAAATGTTTTTATTAATTTTGTTTTTATAATTATTTCTAAAATAGATCATTTTATTTCCATCAATTAATCAGCAAACACATATTATAGGTTGATAGCTCGAGGTCCTTGAACAATTCATCTAGGTTAACTAACTAAATAGGTCCCTCAATAATTTAATTTGGATGCTGAAATATCTTTCAGTTTTATCATTGTCAAATAATTAGTAGCACATACATATACATGTGCATAAAAACAAATTTACGATATTAATTATAATTATAATCAATCGAATTCTCTCATTGGTCACAACTTTTATGCATCATTTCAGTGATTGCTCTCGTTTCTACATTTTTAAATGTGACGAAAATGACTTTTTTATTAAAAAAAATAATCATATTTTAGATCTAGAATATGTTTGTTGTCTGAATAATATAGAAAAGGATCCTGCTGCTTGTAAATTAATTTCAGATTAGTTTTTTTTAGTTAACTTGTAGACTCATGGCCAGCCCAATAAAACTAGGCCCAACAACTCCCACGACGAGATGAATAAAATTTTGAATATATTTGGGCTTGTTTTTACACTTTTATCATCTATAAAATAATTTTATTTTTATGAATAAAATCAAACAATACTAAGTAATATCTCTAATTACTAGTTTTTTCCTAATTTAGTTTTCTTTCTTGGCGATGCACAAAACTAAAAGCCCGTCCAAAATGAGCACCTAGGCTAGAAAGAGAAAAAAAAGGTCAAACTTTTAAATTTAGTACATATTATATATTTTTTTATTTAGTACAAATTATCATCTTTTAACCATTTAGTCAAAGGATTAAAAACAATATCATATAGGATAAAATCTTTTTATTTTTTGACTACTGAAAGTCGATTGTGCTCGCTGGAAATCCACATAATTTAATTGAAACATATGATGGTTAATAAATGGGGTTCAAGCAAGTGCATTCAGTGTCCCATTACTAAAAAAATTATATCATATACTTATATAGTTTTTGATAGTTTGGTTATTTAAGTGAAAAATACAATAATTTGTCCTAGATTTAAAGGTCTGCCCTAAAAAAATTATTTAAATAACAAAGATCTATCAGGATGTGTTCATAATAAATTTTGGAGTCATCAATTGACCATTAATGATAATAGAACTAATTATGTCCTAACATGGAGAATAATTAGTAAAAGCTCTTGTTCATATCATTAAATCATGAACTTGATATACAAATAAAACATCTAAATTAATGCATTATATTTTTAAAAAATGAAAAAACTCACTCCCATAATACGAATTATTATCACGTGATCACTCATGCTGTCCTGAATATATAGATGCAAGTTTTAGATTAAATTAAATATTACTATCAAAATAATCTAAGAGGACATATACAAGTAAGGGTGTTTATTGTCCGGTTTGGATGGTTTGAGGAGTGATGTACGGTCAAACTAATAAGTACGGTTTAAAAAAAAATTCAAACCAAACCAGCCAAATCATTTTAAAACGGTTTGGTTCGACTGATTTGACGGTTTGAAATGTCAATTCAACCATTATAGTCAAAACATCGAACATTTTTTATTTTTGAAAGATTTTATTTTGTGAAAATAAATAATTTATTTAACTCTAAATACTTTTAGGATTGAAAGAACATGATCAATTGATAATGACAATAAATTCCCTATTCTATAATATTATTATCAAAAAGAGCTCATAAGACTATTTAGTCAAGAACTTAAATATAAGTTGTATTATTCAATATTATATGTTAATGTTTAGATAGTGGACAAAAACTTTTAAATAGAAAGTAACTTGTTCATTATTGACATTAATAAATAATCATAAGATGAACAAAAAAAATATTTGAAATACTATAAAAAAAATTGTGATAAATAATGATTGTGTTACATTATAATTTGATATAATATATATTTTAAATAATTTTATAAAAATGGTCCGGTCCAGCCTAAATGGCATGATTCATAACACAAATCATCGGCCAAATCAAATTATACGGTTTGAAAAGACAGTTCGATCTGGCCGAAATTTTTAGGTGTTTTATCGATCTATGATCCGAAAGATAGTTTAATTATCAATTCGGGACCTGAAAGATCACAAAAATTCTCAATCCATGACCCGAAAGATCATACAATTCTCAATCTAGGACCTCAATATCAGGTCATGGATTGAGAATTATTTATGTTATGAATTGCACGACAAAAACCGATTGAGGAAATCAAACAATCACATATACACACAAAATACAAACGCGTCGAGAGTTACGTGGTTCACCGGAGTACCGACTACGTCCACGGGCAGGTAAATGAGTGTGTTTATTGAAGCTTCAATCTGAGAAAGACTACAACAATACTCTCAAGAACAATCTCTCACTGATTCTCACTGAATCTGATCTCATACACCAGCTCACAACTCTGAAAAACCGAAGTCTGTGTGAAGAAGATTACATGTTGTTGTAATAACTAATAACAACTATATTCCCTAACAACCTCTCAGACGCCTCCACGTGCATGTTTCACCCTCACACTCTTTAATAAGTAAAAACACGCTTCTCCAATATTAATCATCTACCTATTTCAAAACTCGACTCAACTCCAGATAGGGTTTCTCAACGTATGCATGAGCTCTTCTCATGCAACTCGTTCCACGCAGGCTGCAGCCATATCAACAGTTTAATCTTTCGGGGGTCTTGGATTGACAAATCATCTTTCGATTTCTGAATTGATAATTAAACTATCTTTTAGATTCTGGATCGATAATTCTCCAAATTACTCCCTCCGTCCCGCCTGAACAGGCCCTTTTCATTTTGACACATTAATTTCGGAGCTAGTGTTTAGTAGCTAATAGTCTTAAATAAGTTGATTACGATTGCTAATTTTATTATTAACCACAATTAGCTACTAAACACTAGCTCCGAAATTAATGTGTCAAAATGAAAAGGACCTGTTCAGGCGGGACGGAGGTAGTATTAATTTTCAAACTGACCAAATTAATTTGGTTCAACCGATTTGACCGGTTTCGACCAAACTGTGTTCACCCCTATATACAACGAAAATGAATGTAGTTATTTTTAATAAATTTTCATAACATTTGATGCGAGTCAAGAATGTGAACGCTCGCTTAGTTTGGCCTACACTGCTAATTAATATTAATATAAGATTTTGACTTGGAGTTATCTGATTTTAATGCATTCTCATACTAGCACGTGGGTTATTTATTTAAGTTTTCAAGTAAATTAATTATATCAGTCAAATTGTCTGTGGAGTGAAGAATATTTTTATGATGGAAAATTTACTAGTCTGAATACTATTAAAGTTTTAAGTTGAATTATGTTATAAAATGACATTTGCAAATTATTTATAAGTAGATATTGAATGAAAATTATAATTATTAATGTAAAATAATAGTTTAAAAGGTTGTTGCAGACTACTTCATTTCACTTTTTACTACTTCTGAATTCATCTCTAAATCATTTCCTTTTTTTTTTAAAAAAAAGAAATATTTAAATTCCATGATTAATTAATTTGTGCGCCAACTATGATATTTTATTAGGTAATTTAAAGCTAACAAAAATCCAATGAAACCGATTCGATAAGGCAAAAACTTGCGTTAGGCAAGTCGAAACGGTTTAGGCGGGTTTTATCTTACCCAAATGGGTTGATCCATCCCAAATAGGGTTTATTAATCCCAATTAGGGTATATATATGAGTTTGAGTTTGGATTAATGGATAAAATCCGCCTAAATCGTTTAGGCTTGCCTAACCCAAGACATTCCCATTGGATAATTCTATATTTACTTTGCCGACAATTTGATGAAAGTGAAGTTACAAATAAATTTGTCCTTTATGCAATGTGACGTGCGCCACTAGACTTTTTCGCCAATTATTATTATTATTTTGTTTTTATTTCTTTTTATTGAAATGGGTCTTTTTTCGCCCAGATTTAATGTGTGGTTTGATAGATTCACAAACAACGCAAATATATATATTTAATCAGATATAAAATTCATTCCATCCCTTTCAGAATGTTTTAAACTTTTAGGGGTACTACTTTTTTAAATATTATATTACTTATTATCCCAAATTTTCACATTAATCCCGATATTAAAATATATATTCGATATGTGCGTTTGGTGTTCTTCTTCTTCTTATTATTATTATTTTAAAATTGAATTATAATGCTAAATTTTGTTGCAGAAAGGTCCGATCTTTGGATTCGTGACTCAACTTGGATGAAGAGTATCATTGGATTATATTAACTTCAAAGTGTGTTGTGTTCTTAAATTATAGATATGGTTTGTTAATTAAATGATGCATTGGTTGAAAGTTGAAACCAATAACTAATGACAACTACCCGAATTTATTATTACAGTATTTATGTGAAACACGCTTTACTAATTCTTTAATTACTATGTTGTAAGTCGTAAGCATTTCTTTCAGGTCTCGTCGACATCTCACACATCAGCATGAAATATTGATTTTAAATTAATTAATGGATATGTATTTTATTTATATTTTTATGGCGCATTTCTTTTTTTAAAAAAAAGTGATTTTTTTTTTTTTGTATAATCAAGAGTTTATGTCCACTCTATTACGACAATTGCTATTTCCTATCAGATTTTGACTTGTTAATCTTACATTGATTTTTTATTTTTTATACATAATAATCATTCAGATAATATTTTCGTATGTTTATGTTTTCAGCAACGGCCGGCAACCCTGTTTACCACGTGCTGAATTTGTTGCGGGGACGGCAAAATAAAGAAGATTAATCATTTCAAGAACTTTGCCTTTTTTAATGACTACAATTACCCATTGATCAAGTTGCATATATTTTATTTTCCTTTTTACAATACCGATAAATTCGCATGATAAGTAAATGATTTATGAATTTACTATAAAACGTATATGCAACATTTAAATTCATGATCGGTAAATTACGACTAATATAATAAAATAGAATATTCTTACATTATTAGGTAGCATAATTTGCTCTTAAATTGTAAAATTGATTTTTAGTAAATTCACTGCTAGAATTATGTTTGTGCTATTTCTATTTTTTTTCGTAAGGGAAGTCTTGATGCATAGTTTGAATATCCAAAATTATAACCACATTCTATGGTGATCATCCCAATCAGGTAATAAAAAAAGACAAATAAATTTCTTATTCTAAAGTGGTGCTAAAAACACTTTACTTATAATCAATAGGTTAAAAGTTTGTGATTCTTTAAAAATACACGTGTAAACACGTGTGTGAATTTAAATTAGTGAATTATTTGTTAAAAAAAATAACAAACAAGTTTTTTTTTTTTTGAGGGAAAAACAGAAATTCATTGCATCTCAAGACATAAGTTCATCAGAGGATAAACCTCTGGTTACATAATCCGGTAATGAACCGGTATAAAATCTAAAAACAGGATTGCAAGTTGCAAGTTTGGCCATCAAATGAGCCATCTTGTTTGTCGTACGACGCGCCCACCTGAAAATGATTCCATCAAAATGTATCTCCTCCTTCCGAACAGATCGGATAATCTCCCCCAAGTACGAAACGTCTTCCCTAGTCTTTTGGAGCATTAGACTCACCGGTTTGCAATCTATTTCAACAATGATGTTTTTAATCTCAAACTCTCGAGCTAATCGAACTCCCTCCTGGCAAGCTATTGCCTCAACAATTTCCACTCCCCAACAAGAAGGAATAAATTCGCACCTTGCTACAATAATCTTTCCTTCATCATCTCTAACAATCATTCCAATTCCTATTCCTTTACCTTCAAGAATTGCGACATCCACATTTACTTTGCACCATCCAGGTGTTGGTTTTTGCCACATTTGGGTTGCATCCTCTGGTTTGGATAACTCTCTCTCAATTGATGCAGCGACCCCTTCAACCATTTTCATAGCCATCTCCAATTCCACCTGATGTGGTAAGTTTTTATTTTGATACACCAAGAGATTTCTAAGCTTCCAATTTGCCCAAAGACAAGCATCAAATATACTATGCACTCCAGGATCAGGAATTTGTTCAAATTTCTTCAACTATGATCTCATGGACATTCTTCTATCTGCATCCGTTAAGTCCAGCCGAAGGGGTGAGATCGCCCAATAAAAGGAACTCCACGTACAGTCACGTAAAGCATGCTCTGGAGTTTCCTCCTCCAAACCACATCTCCGGCAAACTGTATCACATAAAATATGCTTTTGTTGTAATTTTTTTGCAACCGGCAGAAAATCTTTAGCACATTTCCAGAGAAAGAAACGTACCTTTGGGCTTGTATCCACTTTCCTGATCCATTTCCAGATTTTGCTGCAGCCATTTGAGGATGGAGCAGTAGATTCACGACACTCTCTCATCTCCCGGGCAATGTAGTATCCTGTGCGAACTGAATAGATGCCATTCTTTGTATATTTCCAAATCTGCAAATCCTTTCCTCGGTGCCTCGGAAGTGGAATATCAAGGATCTTCTTGCTTATGTTAGGGGGAAACATTTGGTTAATTTTCTCCACATTCCAACAGGTCCCATTTTCCTCTAAAAGCTCTGAAACAGTAGTGTTGACATCATTTTCATGACCATATCCATGCTCCACAAGTCTTCCTTCATCTGGGAGCCAATAATCATGCCAGATACGAATCTGAGCTCCATCACCTACACGCCAATATAAGCCCCTCTGGAGAAGAGTTTTTCCTGCCATAATGCTTCTCCATATGTAAGATGGATTAAATGCAATCTTGGTTTCCAGGAAACTTACTCTAGGGTAGTATTTTGCTTGTAGGGTCTGAGCAACAGTGGAATTTGTTTGATGGATTAGTCTCCAAGCTTGTTTTGCAAGAAGAGCTCTGTTGAAATCGCTGATTTCTCTAAATCCCAGTCCACCACTATCCATAGAGCTACACAATGTATTCCATTTGCACCAATGTATCCGTCTTTCCTCATTTACTTGACCCCATAAGAAGTTAGCTGTCAGAGCATTAATTTTGTTACAAACATTCTCCGGTATTAGGAACATGCTCATCAAGTATGAAGGAATTGCCTGCGCCACGTGCTTGATCAATATAGTTCTCCCTGCACTTGAAAGCCACATTCTCTTCCATTCTTTTAACTTTTTTCTGACTCTATCTACGAGCATTTGAAAAACTTGCTTTTTGACCTTCCAACTGTGCAAGGTATTCCAAGATAAATGCCATGTTTGTGGACTCTTCTAGCTCCAATTTTTTCTGCCAGTTCCGCAGCCCTGCGTTCATCAACTCCCCCACTAAAGGCAATCTCAGATTTTTCAAGATTCACTAACTGCCCGGAGGCCTTTTCATACACTCTGAGGATGTGATTCACTTGGAGTAGTTCTCTTTCATTAGCTTTGCCAAAAATAATATTGTCATGTGCAAAAACAAATGTGAAATTGGTGGTGCCCCTCGACAAGTTTTTGTTCCATGAAGCAAATGTGCATTCTCTGCTTTACGAATGAGAGTCGAAAGAGCTTCTGCACAAAATAAAAATAGATAATGGGATAAAGGATCTCCTTGGCGGAGACCTCTATCCGGCCAGAAAGCAAGAGCTGGAACACCATTGATAAGAATACGGAAAGAAACACTGCTAACACATCTCATAGTTAAATTAACAAACCCATAGTTAAATCCCATTTTAATCATGATAGCTTCAAGAAAAGGCCACTCAACCTTGTCATAAGCTTTCGCCATGTCTAACTTAAATGCAAAAGATCCCTTTTTTGCTTTGTTAGATTTGAAAAAATGAAAAATTTCAAAGGCGAGGAGAGCATTATCAGTAATAAGACGGCCTGGTACAAAAGCAGATTGAGATTCATGAATGACATATAGGAGAATAAATTTCAAACGATTTGCAATGGTTTTAGAGACGAGTTTGAGAACCACATTGCACAAGCTAATAGGTATAAAATCATTAGGAAAATCAGGCTTATTCTTTTTTGGAATGAGGCAGATGAAAGTATCATTAATACAAGAAAGACCAGCACCTTCATTAAGGATTTTCAGAAGACTCGCACACATATCCGAACCAGCAATAGACCAGCATTTCTTAAAAAATAGAGCAGACATACCATCGGGACCTGGCGCTTTAAGAGGATGCATCTGAGCTAAGGCATTCTTGATCTCCTCTACTGTGAAAGGTTTGCTCAGTCTATTATTCATATCTTCACTGACCACATGTTCCACTGCATCAAGAGCCTCTGTCATTTCAATGTCATTCCCAGCTTTAAATAAATTGGAAAAATAACTTCTAAACACCGCCTCTATGTCCTTTTCATTATGCACCTCAATTCCATCCTCTCTTCTGATACGAGGAATAAAGTTTTTCTTCTGTCTATTTGTGGAAGTGCGATTGAAGTAGGAAGTATTTCTGTCTCCTTCAGACAACCATGAAATTCTAGATCGTTGTTTCCACATGATCTCCTCTTTTAGAAGCAAATCTTCCATTTCCATTTCCAGACGTCTGATTGCCCTGGCTTGCTCATCGCACACTCTCCCTTTTTTAGCCTCTTGAATATTGTTTCTCACTTCTTTTAATTGTTTTTTAATACTCCCAAAATGCTGATCTTCCCATTCCAGTAAATCATCTCTGCAATCGTTCAGGTGCTTTCTTAGAAGAGAAGGAGATGGCTCTCCTTTTCGTTTGTTCCAGGCTGTGAGACATGTTTGGAAGCAAGTCTCATTTTTGAACCACATTTCTTCAATTCTGAAAAGCTTTTTCCTTTTTCCTCTAAGATATCCCCGTCTCATGGTGGATAAAAAAATGGGATTATGGTCCGAAGAAACTCGACAAAGATGTTCCACTTCAACATTTGGGAAGTTTGCCAACCACTCCTCTGTAGCAAGGAAGCGATAAAGTCTCTTCTGGATGAGATTATCCCTTCTTGATTATTAGACCAGGTATACTGAAATCCTTTAAAGCCAATATCCTCCAGACTACAACTTCTAAGGGCTTCTTGAAACTCCTCCATACTAGCTTGTTCAACAAATCGTCCTCCCATTTTTTCTGAAAGGTGCAAGATTTCATTAAAATCACCCGCACATAACCACTTATCAGACCCTTGCTGTTTCAACTCCCTTAAAAGGTCCCACGTAAGGCATTTCTTGTGTCTTTATGACCAGCCATATACACCACTAAATCTCCAGCTCCATCATCAATCACATTTGTATTAATATGGTGTAAGGAACTTGAGAGAATTTTTATTGTAACCTCGTTTCTCCACAAGAGCAGAAGACCACCCCTTCGTCCCCCATTTGAGATATTACATGGAACACCAAGATAATTCTCAAAACCTAATTCACGTACCAATTTATCAACTTCAGCTTGAACTAATTTGGTTTCCATTAAGAAAACCAAAAAGGGATACTTATGCTTAAGCTGCCACTTAAGCGATCGAACTGTCGCCCGGTTCCCAAGCCTGCGACAGTTCCAAACTAGGCAATTCATAGCTCCCGGCAGGATTGCCCCTGGCAATCTCCGCCGTATCCATAACCTGACATGGGACTTCTACCAAAGACTTTTCATCCACTAAGGTAGTTTCCCTTAACCTTTTATGCACTATATTTAGCTCATCTCCAATTTCTTCAGTTTCCTCTTTCAGAGGTCTCTTGGCAGTTCTGGATTGACTTTTTGGTGTAAGGTTTGTGGGTTGGGGTGGTTTTGAAGAGTGAATAGGGCTAGCAGCACTATTCCACCTTCCGGTGTAATTGTGTTGCTTACATTTTCATTTGAGTTGGCTGCTGATGGTTGATTTAAGTTAGAAAGGTTTAGCTTTGGAGGAGCAACAGGATGGCAGGTAATTGAAAGATTTGTCTTAGGCGATGTAGGTCGAGCATGTGGAGGAATGTATTTATTTGTTGGTTCAGGAAGGGTAGAAGATGGTTTATAAGGGGTAACAGACATGAGATTATCTTCAATGTTTATTGGGGAAAGGTTTGAAGAACTTGTTTCATTTGGGTAATTAAATTTGGATTGAAGGTTGTTCAAGAGAGCTGCTTCAGGATAGCTCAAAGTGCGGATGGGTTTCTGCACCCCCTCAAAGCGAGAATTTTTGCTAAACCTCTCTTTTTTAATAGGTGAAGCTCGGATTCTTGGTCCAAAAGGGATATCTTCAATGTTGTCGTATCTCTTGAACTCAACCAGATTGCACTCTTTATGCTGGTGTCCAATAATCCCGCAGCCATAACAGAAATTTGGAAGAGACTCATACTTGATCATTACCTTGAAAATGTTTCCTGCCAATCTCAGGGTGAGGTTTTTCAGTAATGGCTTCCGTATATCAATTTCCACGCGTAATCTCAAATAGTTTCCAGCATAATCATCAAAATTTTCGTCGACTTCTATGAATCTTCCCAACCGTTTTGCCAGAGCTTTTGCAGTACCTTGATTCAAACAGTTTAACGGCAGATCATAAGCTCTGACCCAGAACGGAGCATGAACGAGGTTAATGCTAGAGGGTTGTTCATTTCCTGTCATAGGCGCAATGATAAACAAAGATCCATCATAATGCCAAGGTTGTCTTTTAATTACCCACTCCATTTCTTCCTTTGTACCAAATCGAAACAGGTACAAGTTTGGTCCCCACTCCCTAGCATTAAAAGGTTTCTTCACTCTCCAAGCCTTTTTCATCATATCCAATAAATAATACGTATTGGGTGCCTTTTTTGAAACCAAACTCCCAACCATGCAGACTGTTCCATCTTTCCCTTCAACTAAAGATTCGTTGGCAAACTCATCCAAATCCACTATTTCCTCTTCTACATTTAGTGGATTGTCCATTCCAGGCAGAAAGAAATTAACAGAGCAATTTTTGTGACTGACCTGTAGCAAATGCCAAACACAAGTAACCAAGAGAATTAACCCACTTTGCGAGGATACTCACCAAAAAACCCGAATGCTTTCGATCTCTACTCAGTGCTGAAAAAATCGACACTAGAAAGACGAGGAAGACAGACACAAAGAGGAACTGTGAGAGAGAGGAAGAAGAAATATGGTATAGCGACGGCGATTGAAGACGGGAACCCTAGTGGGAGGGTGACTTTCTTTCTAAGTTTTTATATTTTTTAAGTTAAGTTTGCTTAATAACAAACAAGTTAGATTTTAAAAAAAAAATGAAATAGTGTGATACTTTTCAGTAATGTACATGTGGTCTTGCATTTATAGTTAATTTCATTTCTTTTGTGGCAATTGTGAAATTTCAAGATATTTTATATAAGAAAAGATTTTGTAGAGAGAAAAATATCATTTCTATTACTGAATGTGAAAGAATCACTCTATAGCATGTAGATTCTTGTGTATATATACAAACAGATCGAGAGTGAGAGCAAAAACTCTAGCTAATTAATCTGTAACAAACTTGTCTAGCAGCTTTAATGAGTATAACTATTTCCCACGTAAAACGTTATCTGCATGAGAGTCGAGCTATTTTGGTAAGCTTTCATTCACGTGCATGAACTGTAACAGTCCCTCACAAGCTGCACTTCCCAAAGTCGTAGCTTAGACAATAAGAAGAAGAATTAATGTGTGCACGGGTAAAGCCTTGGTGAAGATGCCGGAGAGTTGTCAAGATGACGACACATGAATAGGAAAAATATTCCTAGCTTTGAAAGCATTACGAACAACATGACAATCAATTTCAATATGTTTTGTTCTTTAATGAAATACCGGGTTTTCTATGATGTGTAGTGCGGCTTTGTTATCACAACAAAATGACATGATCACTAAATTTTTAATGATACTATAGTTTAGTGACAAATTAAAATTATCGATCCAACAAATATTGTATAAGTGAATATCCCATGTACTGAAACATAATTTTTGGTTTATTGTTCAAGTAAATCAGATTTTGAAAGGATTTTGATAACATAAATTAAATTTGCAAGAATTAACATAATTAAACCAAGCTTTTAACCAATCGGAGAAAAGTTCAGATTTCAGGGCAAGTTCATATCTTGGTTAGCATGCAAGGGAAATCGATCGATCAATTGAAAATAAAATTAAGGTGGAACATAAGAAAATTATTACAAATTTCATGGTTTGGCAATTCATAAAATAGATTATTAATTCTCTATATCCTCTGGGCCTCTAGAAAAATTAACAACTCCCAAAACATCATATTTATTCTTATGGATTGAATTCTTCTTTTCAGACACAATAAAAATCCATATTATCAATTCTTAGATCTATTAATTAATTTTCACCCTTCTGTCTCAAATTAATTAATTATGAAATCCAATCAAATGACCAATTATCTCAGATTTAGAAAAAGCACAAGAATTGATAAACCAAATTAAAATATTGATCGATTTAATAACCCTAAATATGCATCCAAGATAATCACATAAACCCTAGAATCCGATTAAGGAATTACATACACATGTTCATATTAAACAAGCATATGAAAAGATAAAACTTGTAAAAGTTCTTCATAAATTAAAACAGATCGAAATCTCCAATCCAAAGTAGAAATAATTGAAGAACAATGAAAACCTAACTCTGAGTCTCAAAAGTGGCAAAAGTCCATAATCTAAAAAATTACATGATATATATAATAGGTTTGAGTAATTAAATATAGCAAGTAGGAGTAAACATAGAAATTTCGCCTAAATAATTCATGTGTCGACCGACGTGCATGCTATCGATTGACACACATCCTCAAAGTTGATCGGAACTAATGCCTTGTCGAGCCAGCATTCTGGACGCCGTGTCGATCGTCATGCGTGTCAAATGTCGATCGAAAAGCCAACTCTCGACACCATCTCTCTCACCCTTTGTATCAACCGACACCTTGAGTGTCGGGTCGATACAGAGGAAACAACCACACAATCCAGCTTCCACACTTAGTCAAATTTATACTCCAAAACCTGTATTTTCCACCACAATCAAAATACGAAACATAAAAAGTACAATGCATGTAAAATAACTTAAATCTATAATAAATGCATTAAAACAACCTAAAAATTCATTGATAAGTGAACAAAATAACGCAGTTATCAAACACCCGAAATCATGCAACATGTATAAAAGTCACTGTAACTCATGAACTGTGGCAACCATAGATCGGTACTCGGCTGTTGAGCAAGCAATAGTGGGTTGTTTCTTCAATTTCCAAGAGAGAATACAATCACCAATAAACAGACAAAATCCAGATAGAGATTGACAGGTAGTCTTGCATGCTCCCCAGTCTGAATTGGAGAAGGCTCGCAACTAGAGAGAGGTACCCAAAGAATAGAATATACCACGGGATGGACAAGTGGACAAGTACCGAAAAACATGCATAGCAACCTGTAAATGAGACAGTCTTGGGGTTTGAACAAATTGGCTGAGTTGTTGGATTGCATAAGTGAGATATGGCCGAGTGTAATTCAGATATAATAGTCGACCATGAACAACCTATATTGCTCTGGATGCTCAAGATTAGGAGATGAAGTATCATCCTCAGCAAGAAATCGCAAACCAGGAGGAAATGGGGTTAAGGCAGGAGCGCAATCTAACATGCTTGCATCACGGAGAATATTTGTGGCATATTTAGATTGTGAGATGAAGATACCTTCAGTCGACCAAGTAGATTCCATGCCAAGAAAGTATTTGACAGGTCTAAGATCCTTGATGGTGAAGAGAGAATGTAGGTATTACTTGACCTTCTCATTCATATGTAAGCCGCTACTTGTGATTAACACGTTATCTTCATAAACCAGAATGAACACAAAGCAGTCAGCAGCAGAGAACTTAAACAAGTAGTGATCATGGATGTGAGCTTAGTGTTCGCTCTCTGGATGCCTGTTTGAGACCATATATGAATATTTTGAGTTTGCAAACTTCACTAACACGTGCCTTGGTGAAGGAACACATTATTTGAAGTAAATCCCATCCCTTCGAAGCAGCAATAGCAACAAGCAGCTTTATTGTAATAATTTTGGCCACCAGAGAAAAACTGCGGTAAAGTCATCTCCTTTGATTTGAGTAAAACCTTTAGCCACGAGGCGAGCCTTATAGCGCTCAATACTCCCATCGGAGTCACATTTTATTTTGTAAACCCATTTACACTCAACAACTCTCTTTTGCGCAGGTAAAGGTGTGAGCTCCCAGGTATTTTTTCGCTCAAGTGCATCCAATTCAGTTTGCATGACTAAGTGGTATTTTTTCGCTCAAGTGCATCCAATTCAGTTCTAGCTTGATTATAAGTATTAGGTTCTTAAAAAGTGGACAAAAGAGTTATGAAGTCAGTAAATGTACATGATGTAGGACAAGTAAGAGGAGAAGATTCAACACATGACTAAGTGGTTGTGTAATCTTTTAGCCAGACAGGATGATGACGGGATCGTGTGCTATGTCTGCATATTGGAGGTGGCTTCAGATTGGGAGGAGAAGGACTAGGATCAGACATAGGAGATGATGGAACTGAAGACTGGAGTGGAGTGCATGTAGGCAGTATGTATGACTGGTCGGGTTCAGATAGTGTGGGGAAGATATGTTCATGAAATGTAACATCCCTATAAATGATGACTTTATTGAGAGTCAGATGTAGAGTTTGTAACCTTTTTGTGCTGTAGGATAGCCTATAAAAACCTAAGGATAAGACATGCTATCAAACTTATATGTAGTAGGAGATTTGATTAAGGCAAAAGTCAAGCATCCAAATATCTTGAGGGAAGAATAACCTTGTAATCTGTTATGGAGGAAAAAGAGTGGACATTTCTAGTTGAGAAGACAGTCTGTATATGAGGTAAGTGGCAGTGAGAATGACATCACCCCAAAATTTCTTAGGGAGTTTGGAGTGTAAAAGGAGAGCACGAGCCACTTGAACAAGATATTTGTGCTTTCTTTCTACAACTCCATCCTGCTGGGTGTGTAGCGACACGCTCTTTGATGAAGTATGTCAAGATCTGTGAATAGGGAAAGGCAAAATGTATTGATAAACTAAGTATCATTATCTGAATGAAATGCATTAACATATTTTGAAATTGTGTTTGAATGAAATGAAGGAAGGTTTTTAAAGTGGAGATGAAGTATGAAAAGATTCAAGCTTGCCCTCAAGATTGCATTTTGTATCGGAATGAACATGCTAATTTGGTGAGTTGCCCTACTTGTGGAACATCAAGGTGGAAGGTAATTAAGAGAGAAAAAATTTATGATGGCGCTCTTGTAAAGGAGAGCAAGATATGTGATGGAGTTCCAGCTAAGGTTTTATGGTATTTTCCTCCAATAACTAGGCTTCAGAGAATGTTTCGCATTAAAGAGATGTCCAACAACTTAATGTGGCATGCTCACAAGAGAGTAAGTGATGGCTTTCTACGTCATCCGGCAAATGCACCAGCGTGGAAACTTGTGGATGAAAAGTGGTCAGAGTTTGGAAACGAACCTAAAAGTATTTGATTGACACTTTCAGCCGATGGTATCAATCCTCATAGTGTTCAATCGTCCAAATATAGTTGTTGGTCAATTATTCTTATAACATACAACCTTCCCCCATGGCTATGCATGAAAAGAAAGCATATGATGCTCACTTTGTTGGTGTCGGGTCCTCGTCAACTTGGAAATGATATATATGTATATCTCGCACCTTTGATCAATGACTTGAAGCAATTGTGGGAAATTGAGGTGGAGACATATGATGCGTATCGTGAAGAGAAATTCATGCTCCGAGTTGTCCTACTTTGGACCATCAATGATTTTCCTGCATATGGGAATTTATCAGGTAGCAAAGTTAAAGGTTATCATGCATGCCCTATTTGTGCTGACTAAAATTGTGCACAACGTTTAATACACAAAAAAAATGTCATACATGGGGGCATCAAAGATTCTTACCTGATGTACATCCTTACCGAAGATAGAGGAAAACATTTGATGGGCAAATTGAATTAAGGCATGCACCCGCTATATTGAGTGGCATTGAAGTGTTTGAAAGGGTGGAAAAATTGAAACGTGTGTGGGGCAAAAATAACAAAACGGGTCAATCTAAACAAGTTGATGAAAATAGTCCTTGAAAAAAGAAATCAATATTCTTTGAATTAGAGTATTGGAAGCATTTGCATATTCGCCATTCTCTTGATGTGATGCACATTGAAAAGAATGTATGTGAAAGCTTGTTTGGTACATTGCTTAACATACCTGGGAAAACCAAAGATGGTGTCAAAGCAAGACTTGATCTTGTAGACATGGGCTTGAGGAGTGAGTTGGCACCGAGGATAGAAAAAAAGGTCATATTTACCACCGCATATTATTTCCTTACCAAAGAACATAAACGAAATGAAAAGTTTATTCGTTTTTCAGTGGAGTGAAGGTGCCAACAGGTTATTCATCGAATGTGTCACGCCTTCTATCTGCAGATGATTCAAAACTTGTAGGTCTTAAATCGCATGATTGTCACACTTTGATTCAACAACTGCTTTCGGTAGCTATAAGAGTTGTGTTGCCAAAACAAGTGCGGTATGATATTTCAAGATTCTGCTTCTTTTTTTAATAACCTATGTAATAAAGTGATCGATGTCTCCAAGTTAGATGATCTTCAACGAGACATTATAGTTACATTGTGCTTGCTTGAAAAGCATTTTCCGCCATCATTCTTTGACATAATGGTTCATCTAACTGTTCATCTTGTACGTGAGGTCAAATATTGTGGACCAGTGTGGTATATGTGGATGTTTCCGTTTGAACGGTTCATGCGAGTTTTGAAAGGTTACGTGAGAAATCCCAATTGCTCAGATGGATGCATCGCCGAAAGCTACATTGCAGAATAAGCTTTGGAGTTCTGTTCAGAATACTTATTTGATATACAGACCATAGGACTGCAATCCACACATCGCCGCCATGTGAAATTATCTAGGCCTCTATCTAGTTCTAAAGTTTCACAAATTGATGAGAAAGAGTGGGAGCAAGAACATCAATACGTGCTGATAAATGAAGATATTGTTAACCCGTTCATCAAGTAAGCACTGTACCTTATACAAAATTTATATTATCGTTCCTATTTTACAAATTTTTATGTAAAATAATGTACTATTTATTGTAGGGAGCATATCACACACATAAAGAATATGTTTTCTAGAAAAATACGGTTCAAAATTTGGATTCAAGATGAGCACAATCGGACATTCATCTTGTGGTTTAAAAAGAGAGTAAGTGTAATTTAACCTACATTAGATTATGCATTTTCTTTTAAAAATTAACTCTAGTAATCATTAATTAAATTTAGGTAGAAAGTGTGAAGCTGTATTCAGAGCGATTGAAATGGTTGGCTCGAGGACCTAATTTACGAGTTATGAAATATGATGCTTATATGATAAATGGTGTGACATTTCACACAAGGGCACGTGACATTTCCAGCGCAAAGGATAATCATCATATAGCCTCAGACATGACCTTTTATGGAGTTATAGATGAAATATGTGAACTTGATTATATCAGTTTTCATCAAGTGATGTTCAAATGCAGCTGCGTGGAGAACAATAATGGCGTTAAAGTTTATGAGCTTGGATATGCATTGGTGAATCTCAACAGAATTGGATTCAAGTCGGACTCTTTCATCTTAGTCAATCAAGCACATCAAAGTTTTTTATGTACCAGACCCTAAAAATTCAGCTTGGTCCGCTATGCTTGCTACTCCAAATGTAGCTTACACTAAAGAAGTTGATAATGATGAATTCAGTGATTTTGCCATTCATCATAAATATTTGAACACAGGAATGCCGAACATAGATTTGGGTAATGAAGTTGATATATCATGTGTTCGTGGAGATTGTGACGGAACACGAGTAAATAATGAATAATTGTAATTGGGTAAGATCAATATATATATATATATATATAGAGTTGTGTTCAAATCCGAACTAAATGCTGTGAATGAACTATGAACTTTTCATTGTTGTGTGTTTAATTGATCATTGTAGTTTATATGATAGTTCATTATAGTACTTAATTATGATACTTCATTGTTGTGTGAGTAATTGATCATTGTAGTGTATATGATACTGTAATGAGATATTATACATACAATAATGATCAATTACACGCACAACAATGAAAGTTCATAGTTCATTCAGAAAGATGAGTTCAGCCTAGAATGCACCCCTATATATATATATATATATATATTTATTTCAAAACCCTAAACCTTAAATAATGAATAATTGTAATTAGGTAAGATCAATAATTGTATTGGCGAAATCTATTTTCAGGTATGTCTTCTGTCGGTGATTGTAGTCGAGGTAGTGAAGGTTCAAGATGTTCAAGAGCTAGTAAAGGGATGGTGCATCTCGATAGGTTGTGCATACGAAGGACTAAGGGGGATAGAACCAATGTCAAATTCAATAAATTAGAGTAGTCCATTAGTTCGGGAGGTTCCGAATTACAGAGCTACATAGGTGTACTTGCTCGACAGAATGTTAGAGTTTGTTACCGTGAATGGAGAGATGTGTCTGATGAAGAAAAGGAGAAGATTTAGGAATCTACCAATGTAAGTAAAATCTTCGATGTCTTTATTTTTTACAGTTATATGATATCTAACTATTATTTTTAATTTGCTAACTGTTTATAGTTAGTGTTCACTTTGCCTCCGAACTCGAAGAAAAATTGTTTGACTTCAGCAAACACTAAGTGGTGTCAATGTAAATCAACCCTCTATCAAAAATATATTCTTCCAAAAAAGGACGATTGGAAGGATTGTCATTAGTCGCATTTTCTGAGATGACTAAGGTACGATAGACTAATAATTAATTTTTTGAATAAAGAATTTTTTTATTAATCAATACCTTTACAGCGAAAAAGTAAATATCTAAAGGAGTTGAGATAAAAAAATGTATATCCCATCGCATATCACGCAAAGGATATGCTGGACTACGAGAAGAAATGGTAGCTTTATTTTAAAATTTTATATAATTTACTAACTATTACTATAACAGTTGATGAAAAATGAACTAACTGGAGATGAAGAGATTGATAGAGCTATCTTGTGGAAGCAAGCACGAGCTAATAAAAAATGAGAGTTCGAAGGTGAAGTGATGATTGAGACTGTTGTAAAAATTATAAGTATCAATAAAAAAATTGAATAAATATGTGAGTTTTTACACAATTAATCATTGTAGCATTATAGGATGAATATATACAGCAGAAGACTGAGGGCACGTTTTCGAGCACCTATCACACAAACATCTTTTCTCAAGCACTAGGGAAGCCCGAAAGTTTAAGACGTATAAAGGCTGTGGGATGTTATGTTACCCCTTCTATTTATCTTAACATCCGTTCAGAATATACGAAAGACCATGAGCTCGTAATGATAAAATAAGAGATGGAAATGATGAAAGAACGAATGAATCAGATGATGCAATGGCAGGAACAGATGATGAATAGAGGGTCTATGAATGACGACAAAGGTAGTTGTTCGATGAAGAAAGATGTAGAAGTTTTAGCCAATGATGAAGTAGAAGTTCTTCCAAGAAAGGTATATATAAATAGTTAAGTACTATATCGACTTATATATACTTATTCATTTTTCGAATACCAATTATTTTGCAAGGAAACGATAAAGAAACGAGCATCACCAGACAAATTGAAGGCTAAAGCCATACCGACTCCATTGAAGTTGTTGTATATGGCCGCTACACATGTTCTCGATGATGATGGTAGAATTCAGGTACCTTTCCATAAGGATGTCTTTGGTCAAACGAATAAAGTTGTGTATATTTTACTTGAGGACATCCACCAGTTCTGTGAGCTGGAGCCTATCGGAGCAACATCTATATCTATTTATATATTGTAAGTTTATTTTAATAATTTATGATTTGTTTTACCGCTATATATAATATTTTTTAAAAATAATTTGATACATGTGTGAATATTCAGGCACTTGTATAAAAATAGTGTGGCATGGAGATTACACATAAAATCATATTTATTGATCCATTCGTTTCCTCATTCAATCAAAAGAATGATTTGGTGGAAAATGGCAATACTGTAGGCTGAAGGTTAATTGGAACATGACAAAATCAGCTTGTTTTTGTGTCATGCAACATCGAGTACGTGATTGTTTTAATTAATAGAATTTTATGTTTATTATTGTTGGTGAGAACTAAATCATAATTTTTTTACTTTAAAATTAGTTATCATTGGATCCTTTTGGTCAATGATGCATGTGGTGAGATGGTGTGTGTGTGTTGGATCCTCTACAAAACGCAAGTCATTCAATTAAGTGGAGAAAAATCATGGACATGTAAGTTATCGATTATATTAAAGAATTAAATATATTTGTATTCATTTTTTAATTTTAATATAATGTCAGGGCTATGAAAATATTCAACACTTCAATAGGAAGAAGAGTCATACGCATTTCTTGGGAAGTCGTCAAGGTATGTGGGTCTCACTTAAGAATTTCAAAATTGTATATTAAAGTTAATTATGTCTCTTAAACGATATGATCATACAGTGTCCACAGCAGCCCGATGCAAAATAATGTGGCTATTATGTCATGCAATATATGAAATATATAATTGACGATATTCGTGATTCTCTTTCGTTGACAGATATGGTTATTTAAGTGTATCAGTTTATTACAAAATTTCATTTCAGATCTAACTCAATAGCGTATTCATTACTTGCAATTATTTATTGTGTTTGTGCTTCTATTTTTAATACTTTAATGAAGAAATGTATCATACACGTGAAATTAATGAAATTCATTTAGAATTGTGTGGCATTCTTCAAACTTATATATATTGAGGTATGTTTGTATGCTTTATTAAACGTTTTAGCGTTATTTCTCGCCCGTGTGGGGGTGTATTATCATTATTTGTTTCCTTCTTTTTTCGCTATTTCTCGCCCATGTGGGGGTTGTGCTATCATTATTATGTGAAAATGTGATTTGTTGATTTTTTTGGTTGAACCATTTTAAGATGTTATGTTACTCAATTGTCATTAAGATATGTGATTTATGTGAATGTGGTTTGTTGATTTTTCGGTTGAAGTATTTTATGATGTTATGCTGCCCGATTCTCTTCAGGATATTAATATGTGATTTAGGAGACTGTATTATCATTGTTTATTTCCTTATCGTTATTTGTCAAAATATGGTTTGTTGATTTTTCGGTTGAAGCAGTTTAAGATGTTATGTTGCCCGATTATCTTTAGGATATTATATGTATGTGAATGTGTATTTTGACATTTATCTCTTCTAATGCTGACATTGTCTTGTATTTTCTATAGGACCACATATATGCATGATTGGTTTGAGGCAGATGGAAAGAAGACTTATTGTCGCATTTGATGTACTTAGATTACTTTGTATTTGTTCTTAGTTTTCACACTACATTATTACCAAACATATGTAATTTTGAGAATTATTAAAATGTCATTTTATATTGTTATTATTTGTTCATGGGTAATTTAAATTTCATAAATTATTTTATCGTTTTTACAGGATTTATAAAATTAAACAAAAAAAATTAAAAGAAAAGACGACGCGGTTTCTCTCGTCGTCTATATGATAATAGGCGACGCGAGGAACCGCGTCATCTATTAGCATGTAGACGATGCAAGGCTCCACGTCGTCTATTGGCATTTCCAAATAGACTACATATAAATAGACGACAAGGAAATTGTTAATTGACTACGCAATTTTCGCATTGTCTATTAGTGTTTTTGTTGTAGTGAGAAGAAGCCGCAACATTCATTGACTTATTCTAGTCTAGTGGGGTATCCGCTGGCATACTAGAAACAGTGGGAGGTTTCTTCTTTAAAGAGTCCCATCGATCAGGATAACCAATGATCTTGAAACAACGATCAGTTGTGTGATCGGTTCGTTTACAATTAGTGCACATTTGAGAGTTGTAATCTCTTCGTGTATTCCGATGAAACCTTCTATGCTCACGAGGCCAATTAGGAGAATTCTTATCATGCATGACTACATTATTCTCCCCCATGTGTAGAGTATCTGTAACATGTTTATTTTTCTCGGCCTTAAGCATCATCGCATAAATTTTGTTGAGAGGAGGGAGATGTTCCATTAGCAGAATCTGATTCTTCTCGATTGTGAAAGAATCATTCAGCTTCGGTAGAAATTTCATTGCCCTATCTTCCATGCATATTTCATCGAACACCATCACGGTATCCTTCAATGCAGTGCGGGCACCATGAATAAACTCAGATCTCTTGTCAGTGCCATACGTGAATGATATTTTCACAATCGAGACCCGGCCGCAATGCAACAAGCTGATCTGTGAGATCTTTCAACTTGCCTTAGAATTCACACAGTTATCTTGTTTAGTATTTGTGATATCGCATTAGATTTGAAAGAGAAGAGATAGATTAAGAACATTGTACCTCTCCTCGAGCTCATGCCACAGATCAACAACAGAGCTAACATATGCAAATTGGTGAATCAAATCTTTTGAAATGGATGACTTGAGCCACGACAGCACCATGCTGTCAACTTTTCGCCAACGCCGGAAGTATTTGGAGATTGCTGGCGGTTGCACACAAGAATCGTCAACGAGACCAAGTTTAGATTTTGAAACCAAAGCAATAACATCAGCAATACACCACATGCGAAAGTTGGATTCGGTGAGCGGAAAGGATACAAGCTGCAAACCAGGATGATTAGATCCATGGAAGAATAACTGCTCTTCGTGTAGCATCATCACCGGTGAAGTCATGGCTGAAATGCCACATGATATGATTGAATGGAGGATATGATCTAAGAGCTATGAAGATATACCGACGAATGATACCATGTGAAATTTCAAGATATTTCATATAAGAAAAGATTTTGCAGAGAGAAAAATATCAGTAATATTATTGAATGTAAAGGAATCACTCTACATCATGTAGCTTCTTGTGTATATATACAAAAAGATCGAGAGTGAGAGTAGAAAACCTTAGCTAACTAATCTGTAAAAAACTTGTCTAACAATTTAATGAATTTAACTACTTCCCACGTAAGAGATTATCTGCATGAGAGTCGAGCTGCTTTGGTGAGCTTTAATTCACGTGCATGAACTGTAATAATAATTAATCACATAAGTAAATTTTTGTATTTGAAAAATAGATTTTTATGTGTTGTATTTGAAATTTATAATTTTATATTAATTATCGTAATATTTATTTATAAAATAAATTAAGAATTTTTTGTGCATACTTATTCATTCATTTAGTTAGGAATTTAAAATATTTTTTATTTTTTTATTAGATTAAAAAGAGAGAAAAACTAAGTTAGATTTGGGTCTACTACTTAAGTTATAAGTTGTGTACTAGAGTAATAAAATAAATATTTTATAATGATAATATTTTAAAATTGTTGTTTAAAAATATATAAATTAAAAAATCATGGGGCGGGTGGCTCCATCCCAATGCAAAACCTTTTTTTTTTTAATCATTTTTAAACCCCTCTACGTACGTTTATTTATGTACAAAACTACCCAAATTTAAATTGATTATATTTCTTATCAATTTTAAATAATGCAAGCAAGCATGCGCCAATATTTTGGTACATTCTACCCCTCCCTAACAGCAAAGAAACGTCAAATAGTTCAATTAATAGTTCATCAATAAATCAATCCATATTCAATCTCAACGTTACTTGCTTTAAATTTCACTATTTTAATAAATAAATCGAATCAGATCAATTTTAATCGGATATTCTAATACGTCTCCCATCCCTGTTTATATATATAAGAAAAACATAAAATTAAGGGTATTTTTTGTTATTATTATTTTTTAAAATTTATATTAATTTAAACTAATATATATTCCTAAAAAAACTCGAATCCATAATTCTTAATTATAAATAAAATACTTTCATTACTATATATTAAGAGACAAATTAATGATAGAATATAATCACAAATATCGGGGGAATGCACACGTTCTAGAAGGTGGTGAAAATAATGAACAAGTAATTTGGTAGAAGTTGTAGGTTTCACCTACTTCATAAGAAATTATATAGTTGCCGCAATTATAAGTTACGACCTCACCCAAATTAATTCTATAATTTTCAAGTGTTACATTATTTTTTTCATGCAACGATTGCACATAAATAATTTAGAACGAAGACTTTATAAATATTTATTCTTAATATTAAATAATATTTCAAAAGAAATTATATTGTTATTGTGATGTACTTAAATAGTCGAAGAGAAATATTGACCACGAAAATAACAGCATATTCTTCAATAATTATACTACGATATTTTTTATTTTTTCGATAAAGGTAATAATTGGAGTGGTGCCTCCGCGCAGCCATAACTCAATTATTATAATTTACCAAAAAAAATATTGTAATTTAACAATTGACCCTTGAGTTGATATTGCCTAAATAAAATCCGAAAATAATAACCTAAACAATAAAAAATAGTCAAAACTTTAAATAGTTAATTTTATTATCTCAAAATCCTAAATAATTATTTTTCTATTCACATTCAAAAAATACCATATTTATCATATTATCCCATTTTTAAAAAAAATTATATGCATGTAGTAAATTGGCCAAAAAAAAATACATAATTCTGGAATTTATAAAATAATTTAAATATTTTATCTCATTAAAATTTTACAAGCCACAATCTAATTGTCAAAATGCACAAAATTAAAAAGCAAGTCGCAAACTTCCATCAAAAAATTTCAAATATTTTTTATTTCATTAATTATATTTATATTTTATAATTTAAAAAAAGATACATAATATTATAATCCAACCAGAGCTGACACATGGTTAGACCACTTTATTTTTCTTTTGAGTTGAAGCAAGTTGGAGAGGAGTAGGGGTGATCACGAGCCGAGTCGAGCCGAGTATGGCTAGGCTCGAGCTCGACTCAAAATTTCTAAGTTCGAGCTCGACCGAGCTCAAAATTTCAAGCTCGAGCTTGGCTCGAGGTTAAACTCGTCAAGCTCGACTCGGCTCGATTGTTTTAATTTATTTTAATTTTCAATACAAAATTTATATTATTTATTATTAAATAATAAATTTAGGAATAAAAATTAAAATTATATTAAGCTCGATAAGGCCCGTGAACCTAGCTCGAACCTAAGCTCGATTTAAGCTCGAGCTCGATAAGGCTCGTGAGCCTGTCGAATCGAGTATCACAATTCTTGAGCTCGACAACTACTCGAATAGTTCGAGCTCGGCTCGATTACTATCGAATTTTTTTCAAGTCGATCTCGAGTAGCTTGCGAGCCGGCTTGACTCATGCTCACCCCTAAAAAGGAGTTTGGGTTGTAGCAATTTCGTTTTTTTTTTTCCACATCATCAATAATTATTTCCACATCTTCCATAACCTCCAAAGACCCACACCACATCGGATAGTCTAGTACTACCTTCGTCCCAAAACAATTGTCTGGTTTGGGAATGACACAGATACCAATACGAGTAGAGATAGAGGAAATTAGTATTTTATTAGTGAGTGTGTATTAACTTTCCATTTTAGGAAAGAAGACAATTGTTTGGGACAAACAAAAAAGGAAAACAAGACAATTGTTTTGGAACGGAGGGAGTATTAACTATTTAAAGTTTTTATACAATCAAAATAAATATTCAGATATATTTTCACATAAGAAATACTCCACATATATTTAGTTGATGATTATGATGGATTGTACAAATCAGCTTTCTTTTTTTAATTAATCAATCATAGTTCAACATGTCAATAAGTTCATAAATTTATCTAACATGTCAATCAATTATATGAATATTGTCTAAATACCAATCCGATTTTTTATATATTGTATCACACTCATATATTATACTACAATATTTTTTTTTTACTTCCTTAGATTGGATTACAAGTATAATCATAACAATGATTTCTTCAACTATTAAATCTAAAAAAAAATCTCTTCATCCCATTATAATTGTCACCTTTGCACGAAAATTAAGAGTTGTGAGTGTAGAATGAGTTAGTAAAATTAATATTTTATTATTGAGTATGAAAAAATTATCATTTTTTAAATATGATAATTTAATTGGAATGCTCAATTTAGTAAGTGGGACGAAGAGAGTACATAAACATTTATAAAATGCTTGTATAGAGGCCAGATCATTAAATTGTCAAATTTGGTTATTAGAGTTTTTATCATGATTGCAAGATTTGCTAGGCAATCGGTAGAACCTAGTATTCAGCTATCTAGATAGGGAATAATTTAATTTATTAATAAATGAAATTATAAAAATTATATTTATTTTATTTAAAAAAATATTAAAATTACTGCCTGGACCAACTTGGTGAATACTTAAAGTCAATCAATTGGAAAATGCCAATAAGACTGATATAATTTTTGGATTAGACAGGGTCCATTTAACTCTATTGGTTTTAATGGGTATTTATCAAGTTTTTCTTTTTGAAATATTTGCTGATATATATCCTAGAATATGGCGCCCTTGGGGCTTTCTATTTGATTGTATCGAAAGGCCCAATTCATTGGGATTTCCCTATTGGTCCAGGTCATTTCGGGGCAAGCGGATCATTTATGATGAAGAGGATGAGCTTCAAGAGAATGGTTCGGAGTTCTTGCAGAGTGGAACCATGCAGTACCAGACACGAGATAGATCTTCCAAAGAACAAGGCCTTTTTCGAATAAGCCAATTCATTTGGGACCCTGCAGATCCGCTCTTTTTCCTATTCAAAGATCAGCCCCCTATCCATTTAACTCTATTGGTTTTAATGGGTATTTATCAAGTTTTTCTTTTTGAAATATTTGCTGATATATATCCTAGAATATGGCGCCCTTGGGGCTTTCTATTTGATTGTATCGAAA